>JAAGNO010030348.1:20101-33000 GCA_033439905.1 Ceryle rudis
ACACTCCCTCCCAAGAACCCCTCTCACACTCCCTCCCAAGAACCCCTCTCACACTCCCTCCCAAGAACCCCTCTCACCCCCCCCCAAGCACCCCTCTCACCCCCCCCCACTCCTCCCAGGAGACCCCCCCCCCCACACCTATTCCGGGGCCCCCCCCCCCCGGAACCTCCGCCCCGCTACACTCTGGGAAGCGCAGGCGACCGCCGCACGTCCCCTCCCCTTTCGTGGCTTTCTGGGAAATGTAGTCCGAGACGCAGTAGGACTCCGGGGGTGGGGCGGGGCGGCGGTGCACGACGGGAGTTGTAGTCCCGGAAGTGCTGCTCGTCATTACCCCCAGACTGCGTCCCGCTCCCGCCGAGGCGGCGGCGCGGCGGGATGGGGCGGAGGAGGCTCGGGGCGCTCGGTCCGGCGGCAGGGGGATCGCTGCCTACCTAAGAGGTAGAGCCGCTTCGCCCTGAGCAGTCAGGGCAGGGCCGGAGCTGTGGGGAGGCTCCCCAAACCCTGGAGTTATTTACGTGCTAAGTCACCGCAGTCCTGTTTCCACTTACGGCTTTTTGGTCGTTTTTAACGGCGAATTTAAAACCGGATACTTGGTTCTAACACTTTCCCGGTGCCTCACTGGGCTGAAATGGTAGAAGATTTTGGAATCTGGAGTTAAGGTGGGGTTCTGTTTTGCAGCCCTGGCAATTTATGCGGAAAGATAATTGCCAGTCATTTGAAAACACGTCCTGTGAAATCAGTGTTTGTAAGTATGTCAGTTTTATGATGCTATGCAACAACAGGATAGAATTACTGCTTTGTATAGAAAAGCAACATCTCTGTAAGTGTGACAATTTAAGTTGAATGGAGTTATGTTGCACTTAATTAAGGAAAAACATTTTCACATCCTGCCGCTGCCACTTCTACTCTGCTCTGGAGAGACCTCACCTGGAGTGCTGTGTCCAGCGCTGGAGACCTCAGCACAAGGAGGACATGAACCTGATTCAGCGGGTCCAGAGGAGAGTCACAAAAATGATCAGGGGTGTGGAGCAGCTCTCCTGTGAGGCCAGGCTGAGGGAGTTGGCGTGGATCAGCCTGCAGAAGAGAAGGCTCTGGGGGGACCTGATAGCAGCCTTCCAGTATCTGAAGGGGGCCTACAAGAAAGCTGGAGAGGGGCTGTTTACAAGGACATGTAGCAATAGGATGAGAGACAATTGTTTTAAACTAGGAAAGTGTTTGACATTAGGAAAAAAAATGTTATTATAACGGTGGTGGAACACTGGAACAGGTTGACCAAGGAAGTGGTGGAGGCTCCATCCCTGGAGACATTCAGGGTCAGGCTTGATAATGCTCTGAGCAACCTGCTCTAGTTGTAGATGTCCCTGCTACCTGCAGAGGGTTTGGACTAGATGACCTTGAAAGGTCCCTTCCAACCCAAACCATTCTATGATCTTGTCTTCCAGGTCTCACTCATTCTAGAACCTCTGCTGGAATTGTAAGACACCAGCAGCTCTATCCCAACCCTGGATGACAGTTTAGATGTTGCTTCTGCTCAGGGAGGCAGCCAGACCCAGTTTCTGGCTGCATCACAACACTCCAGGCAAACACAGGTGACTGTTGCTGATCAAGAGTCCGTTAACAGCAGCAGAGCCACAACTCAGGTATCTTTCTCTCCCCATGACAAAATTATTGTTTATTTTGCAGTTCACACCCTTCTTTTAAGTTGTATGCTTCTCTTGTGGGATACTTGATGTTTTTTGAACATGCATTTTATATGAAATCCAGAACATTCAGAGCTTACAGGGACAGTTTCTCATCTGATATAAATTTCAGCCTGCGTTAACTTAGCTCAGGCTGTACTGGTTGATGCAAGAGGTGCCACAAATCTTTTACTTACAGCTTGAGTCGGTCTCTCTGATGACGTAAGTGGAAGATGAAGAGTCAATGTGCTGCATTTCGTTTTGGAGCGTGTACTGAAGGGGGGCAGCTGCAGTGTTGGGGAGAATCTGAAGATGTTTAAATCCCTTTATCCATCCACTCGAGTTGTTACTGAGGTAATAATCCATTTTACAGTATAGGAAAGGACTATTTGCTCTTTCAAGAGAACTCTGAAAATGTAAAAGACACTTTTCAGCTTCTCAGTACTGTTGGCTTTTACCAGATGAATGTTTGAAAGGGAATCCTTCAGCTCAGCAAGTGTAGATTCCCACCAGCAGAGATCCTGAAGCACCTGCTGGAACAAAGGTGTGGATGCTCTCTTTGCATAATCCAGGTTTGTGTGCAATTGGCATTGTCTTTTCGTTTCCAGGATAAATAGTTCTTGATAATATTTCAGGTGCTTATCTGGAGATAAAGACTTAAGGAAAAGTGATACTTTGCATGTTTTCACTATATTATTTCAAACAGAAAATTACAACAAGGTCTTTACTTAAAAACTACTGATTTAGTCTTGTTGGAAGGTGGCTTGAGTATCCAGATCAGGCAAAATACGCTGTCCTAGCCTGAGCTCTGACCTGGAGGGGTCAAAGAAAAGGAAGCTCAGCTTCACAGGCTCTTTAATCATCGACTTGATTAGGGACATGATTTGGTGGTGACCTGGAAGTTCTGGCTTAGTAGTTGGACTTGATGATCTTAAAGGTCTCTTCTAGCTGAAACGATTCCATGATTCTATGATCTTTTCCCTAAAATGAAGGTGACTCGTTAGCCCTGGGGTGTCCCCCCAGAGTGCTGAACTGGGCTTCAGCCTGGAGGTCGCTGACGTGGGGGACCTGGCGCTTGTCTCAAGCCTGAAATCCCTCACTCCTCAGCCTTGGGAGCTGTTGGTGATAGCTAAGGTCACAGTCCCTTGGCCTTGGTTTCCTGCTCTTCTGGGTGACTGGGAGCTCCTGGCTGCCCCCAGAACTGTGCCTGGAAACCAGGGTAGAGCTGTGGGCTCAGACCTGGGTGAGACCTTGTCCCAGCCATCCGATGGAGCTGTTCAACGGGACCCGTTGAGCCCCCCCGCTTTGCTCCAGTGGCTCTTTACCCCACAGCTTCCTTCGGTGGCTGCTCTTAGCCATGGAACATTTCCAGTCAGGCTGCTGTGGAGTGGCCAGGTCATGCTTGGCTAGAGAGCTCTGCTGAGGTTTCTGCTGCTGTCAGATGCCTGAATTGGGCTCTGACCTTCTGGGCCTTCTTTTCAGGAGCCCACTTGGCCTGGAGCCAGTGTCATCTCCAGTGGCCCCCACCTGGGCAGTAGCAGGTGGTGTGAGCATGGCCAGCCCTGGGCCATGCTGAGGAGGACAGTCTTTCTGGCCCATCTGCAGCTGAGGACCTCAGTGGCCTCCTCTCTTCGCAGGAGTGTCTCAGACTGGATCATTGATGGAGTTGTTGAAGAGCGGCTGGAAACGTGTTTGCTCATGTTTTGTCTTAGTTGCTGTTTGCTGCATTAGCATTTTATGATAATAAATCATAAGCACCGATGACCGTCGCTATACAGCCTCCCGACAAAGAGGAAAATGATCGCTGACACCCTGTCACATTAGAAATGGAGATCATTCAAGGGAATTCCACCACTCAGCTGAGAATCGTTACATGGGCTCAGTTACAGAGTGAAACCATATAAACCAAAAATCCCTATTTCATCAAATATAAAGCAATAATAAAAATAAAACTAAAGTCCTCCCCTGCATACCACTTGGCAATTTGCTTTGGTGCTAGTTTGCTTAATAAGGAAGCTCGATAAAAAACCGTTTCTTTTACGTTGGAAAATCAGCATGTCTGCCATTCCATGTTGCAACCTTTTCACATTTCAGCCACTACTGGCCTTTGTCAGGCTTAAATAGTCTTGAATTTGTTCTGACGAAGTCTAATACCATCCAAACTGTCAGCGGTAGTTAATTCAGCTATTAATACCCAAAGCAATCAAGGCTGTTCTTCAGCATGGACTGCATGATCTTTATTAAGCTTCCCGACTAACCACTAAGTTACTAGATGAAATTAAGCTTTTTATATTTAACATGTGCACACACACACGTATTCAAATGCACATTCAACTGTAGGCAAAATATATTCATTTCCTCCCAAGAGAAACCAGAACTCATGACAAATAATTTTTCTATAAAGGACTATATGAAGTTAGCAGAGAAATCAGTTGCGTTTTCAGGGCTGTGAGAAATTCAAGTATAAACAATTCCAAAAGAATGTGAATATGAGGAACATTTTAACAAATGGATTTCCCGATTGCTTCAGACACCTAAAGTTGCGAGTAGACCTCAAGGAGGACTTTCAGAAGTCTCTAAAGGGCTTTTGTTATACCCTGGAGGTGTCTGCCTGATGTTTAGATACTTACTTGTATTAGCTAATTTGTCTCCACTGCATTTTGGAGAGAGTATTTTGCAGATTGACAGTGAGCAGCACCTCAAAAATGACAAAAAAAAAAAAAAGAAAAAGAAGAATCAAACCATTTTCCCACAGCATTTAGGGCTGAAAATCTACTAGGAACCCACTTGCACAATGATCCTTCTTGTACACTCTCTTATACCCAAAATTTTTATTCATCTGAGAAGTATTATGATTTGTCTGGCAACCTAATCTAACCCTTATTCAGAAGAAGAGAAAATGACCTTCTGACCTTAGTCTTGTCTCCTCCAGCTACTGTGAAAGTAAACGGCCAGATACCACCCGTACAGTGCTGGCTTGATGTAGGAAGAGCTGATGAGCTCCTTCAGCTGCTGTGGTTGAGCAGATCAGTGCCAACTGATACTATCTACCGTGAAAGTCAATTTTAACTTCTCACTGCTTACAGTGGGCTTTGAACCAACTCGTCTGAGCACTTTAAGGCAGATTTTGAAAAATGGTTAACCTAGCAGAGATGTAATTGTAAACTAGCATGGCAAAGCAATCAGCTACTGAGATGCTGGCATAATAACCACATTTACTGGGAAGACTTCAGATCCACCTGATGTTTATTATACAACATGTCTGAAAGCTTCTGTGGTGTTTTCCAGCAGTTGTATCACAGGTGGTGCTGGCAGTAACACAGTCACTACTAACTTTCCCTGGAAGCTCATATGAACTTTGCTAACCTTCTCACTGCCTGCTGCCCAGCCCTTCCGTCAGAAATCTGGGGAAGCCTGACAAAGAGTTTAGCGTGAGAATTGCTGTGAAGAGTTTGTATAAAGATTTGTAAAGGAAAACAGAACTAACATTTCCACTTCTAGTCTGTGAAAATGGCTCAAAATTCTAAAGAAAATACAATACTTAAGAATTAATAATTATTTTGCTTGAGGAAAGAACAAAACTAATTCATATATGCTCAGGCTATAAAACTCTGGAAATCATCTCTTCAGAACTTCGTCAGAAGTTGGATCCTCTAATCTCTGAGTAACTACGTGCACATGTTTATGAAAATGAAGCTCATATGAACTCCACCCTCAAAGAACTCTTTAGTTCTGTTTTCCGTAGAGTATGCTCAAGGCTTGCAGCAGCACTTTCTGCATGCCAGCTCTGCTCACCTTGCTCAGCTTCTGAGGAATATCAAGATTTCTTGGACTTCACAATTACATACAGACTGACCTGCACTTTATTTCACTGGCAAAGCAAACAATACTGATGCAAAAAAAGAGCTGATGTTTGTGCAAAGTCATAGCATTTGCAGTGGTGTCCAAAGTGGTAGTCCTGGTTCTCCCACAAACTTACCAGGCTATGACGGATAAAGAAATTAGGGAAATCCTGGTATTTTTTTAAGCTGAGAGCTAGTAATTTCCCACCTGTAACATTAAGCAACTTACTTCATATTCTAAATACATGTTTAGCACAAAATGTTTAGTAAATAAATGTTATGATTACAAAGTCATAAGGCAAAGAGAGAAGGAAATTACAGTGGCCTGCGTGCACTCGTGATCTAGTCTTTAATTACACCGTTATGTCCACCCACAGGACCCCTGCCTCATTCTGTGCACAAGTCAGATTGTGGTCACAGAATAAGCAGCCATGCAGTATTTCTTTTTCGTCTTACCATCTAATATATATCCCCAGACCTAATTTTTTGCACACCATCCAAACCCAGCACTGAATACATAATTATTCATTTCCTAATGGGCTTTTCCCTGGTGCTTTTTTTGGTCATAATATCCTAATTATTAACAGAAATTAATGAATTATCTTCATGACATCCCGGTGGTATCATTCTCCCTATTTTACAGATAGGGAATTGTCAAAAGTGCCAACTAATTTGGGGTGGTATTTTGAGGTGCCTGAGGTCTGATTTCTGAGAGTAAAAGCAGTGTGTATGGGCAGAGTACTGCTTCATTTATCTTGGTGCCAAAGATCTGCAATTTTTCAAAAGAAATTGCAGGATCACATGTTGGATGTCCAAAATGTGAGAATAGAGAATTTATATGCTTGTCAAAGAAAATCTTTGACAAAGACAGGATGGAATCTGGTTTTCCAGGAACATCCAGTGACTTTTATCACAACCTTTTTTGTTCATCTGCCTCATGCAGTGCCCATCTCCAGGGCATCAAGTAATCTTCAGTCAAGACAAAATACTGATTCACGCCTAAGCACTGTTCATTCTATGTTCTTAATGAAGTGGGAGTCTTATAATCTTCAATTTCAATCCTCAGGCATAACATATATTCATATAGTGATGAATTAAATTTTGTTTGGACACTTTCTACTGTTGGACTACTGGGTAATTTTGCAGTTTAAAGATTCTTTCTAAGCCTTGTGGCTTAGAGGCAGTTAGTTTGAATACAGAGGACGCGGGGGAAAAAAAACTGGAACAGCACCCCTGTATGCATGTGTCCCTACAGAAGCAAACTCACCGAAGCAGAACCGTTGTTGTCCAATATGCCCTGATTATTCTTCAAAGTACGGTTGAAACTGGGAAAGGGAGGAACCATTGCTGTGTGGATCTCCCACTAGAGGGAGGTGGAGGAACACGTTTGCCTTTGGAGCCTGTTAACAAAGCAAAAATGTTGAGATTCAAAAGCTGTTGATTTTACACAGGTGGAATTGTTGAGGGGTGTGAATGTGTTGGAAGAGCAGCAGGAAAGCTGTGGCACGCTTATTTTCCCCTTCTCCTATACATACACATGTACTGAACGTTCTTGATCACAGAACAGCTATGTTGTAGCTTCATCATTTCTTTGCTGAATGTAGCTGTACCGAGCTCTTCTCTACCCAGGTTCTAAGGGAAATATGTCCTGATGGATACAATATATTCTGTGTTCCTGCTTCTCCCTAGCTCCAGCTCTTCCTTCATTTTTTTTCCCTCCAGTGTCTTGCCTCACCACTTGCTCATTCTCATTATTCTCTTAATGCTCCTTCTTAACAATTTTCCATCTCTCATGGATGGATTTTCCATCTCATATCTCTGTTCTGCTCCTGACACCTTCTTTTTCACCACATCTCTTTCAAACCTCTGCTTCTCACTTCTCCATCCTACCTTCCCACCCTGATCCTTATTTCCTACTCCACTTCCAAGCGCAGCTCTCCCGTGGTATGTTGTAGGGACAGAAGAATGTAGTGTGAGCTAGAGAGTGGGTGTGCATGGCATCCATGACCAATGCTGGTAGAGCATGCTTTGCTGTGCTTGGGATGCAGCTGGTCAAAAAGTGGCAGCCACATGGTCAAGCAGCATCCCATTCAGTTGTGAGACTTTAGGAAGAGTGCACAAGGTTTCAGAGAGGTAGGAGGTGTATGATTTTTTGCAAGTGTAGTAACTTCACCAGATTTGGGCAAATATGCACAGTACAAGGCACAGTCCTATGAATATAATCTTCATACCAAATTTTGGAGGAGCCAGAACATTGCCAAGGCACGATTTTCTGCTTTCCTCTTTTGTTTGTAATGTGATCTAAAGAATATTTTATGTATCATCATTCTCAGAAGTAGCTACATCATTTATGCTGAACGGCAAAGTAACCTCTGTTACTTAAAAACAAAAGGCATGATGGAAACCAAACCTTCTTTCAGCAGTCCTATGGTATGGGGGTTTTCAGCTTTGTAGTTGAAGTTTGCCAAGCTGTAAACAGCTAGTGAGTTTTAAACTGTAGTGATGTGAATTTTAGCTTATGTTATATCTATTGCATACCTCCTGTACTATAATCCCACTCTAAACATCACCAGAGCTCCATTAAAGAAGAATTCTCCACTAAAGAAGAATTTTTGACCATATTTTCTATAGTTACCACAAACCACGACATAACATCAGTGACAGATATTTACCTAAATAAGTACTGAGTGATGACCTGCCCGCTCACGGCATGTTCTTGATGCCTATGCTTAAAACTGAATTTGGAAAAATGCTCCATGCCCTCATCGTAATAAACGCTGTCTTTTGTCACAGCAGCATGATAAAGTGAAGTCATATAATCAATGTCACTTATAACCAAGATATGCTTCTATAAGGGTGAGATCTGTCACACAACTTACACTGAATGTTTTATAAACTTATTGATCTTATTTTTGGCCAGCAACTTTTTTAATAAGCTTGAAAGATATTCCAGCTCTGATGTCGTGGATCTGGTTTAGATGGCCAAATATGGAGACAAACTCATGAAAGTAGATATTAAGCTTTTAATTTTTTTCTGAGTGGTTATAAAATCTCTGAAAGATTAACTTATTCAGATGAAAATATTTTTGAGTAACCCAGACCAGAAAAGTCCTACCTCAGAAGAATACAAGTAAAAATAATGTGTAATGTCTCTACCCACATTAATAATATTCCTATTTTCTATGTTTTAATTCATTTTCATCTTTCAGGGAATTGTATTAAATTATTATATTATCTTTTTCCTTGAGATCAAAAGAATGTGCATTTAATATTTCATAGGGGCAATTGTCCATGTGGTCTCATACTGTCTTCTTGGAACATCAAAGCTTGTTTTAGATTTCTGCTACTACCCCCCTGGGCAGACCCCATGTTCACGTGGAAGCTATCGGTTGAGATTCAAGACTGCCTTTACTGTGCAGGGAGGAGTAAAAGACTATCTCATTCCTATAAATGTGCCACCAGAGGATGCTTTGAAAATGGGATGGAGGCAAAACATGCGGTGCATGCGAATGACTACTTAGGAACTTCATTCATGTGACTGCTGGGAAGAAGTTTTGTTTCTAATGGACAAATCTCATGACAAGCATAGGGAAATTTGGCATTTCCTTATCCTTTCTTTGCTCTCCTGCCTATAAGGGTAGGCATGTTTGGAAAGGCTTTTTAAGGAACAACTGTTGTGTACGGGAATCTCTTGTTTGAAAGACTTCACAGAATCATAGAATGCCTTGCGTTGGAAGGGACCTTTAAAGGTCATCTAGTCCAACCCCTCTGCAGTGAGCAATGACATCTGTGACTAGATCAGGTTGCTCAGAGCCCCATCCAACTTGACTTTGAATGTTTCCAGGGATAGGACTTCTTGAGCAATGGCTATTGACATTCAGTATTTCTTAAAAGTCCCCGATAACCTCTTATTTTATATGGGACTATTTTCAATATGTCTTTAACGTGACTGTATAGGGCTCCAGTCTCTCCTATATAGAAAGCAAAACAAGTAGTGACAGTGACAGCTGCATTCTTGGACATTCAGGTGGATTTATCTCTTTCAAACTTACCTATGGAAAAGTTAGTGGACTAGTCTGAACTGGCTGTCTTAGCTGTACTCCAGTCAATGGAGAGAAACAGGAACACCCAGAAGTTATCCAAACTGACTTAGATATCTCAGATGGGGTGAGCTTCTCTCTAGAGATACCTGTTGCTTTCCATAGGGGGAGACTAGATTATTTACTTGAGTGGATGTGAGACAGCTAACACTTGGTCAACTCAACAAGCTAAATAAATGCCTTGCTTTCATACCAGATTGCTATCGGAGAGACTGCTAAGGATGGCACAGTGTTTATCTAGGACAGTGTTCCTAGACATCAAGGGGTAAAGTACTACTCAAAGAGCCATCCTACTGCAGCTCATGGGCTGTTACTGACATTTATCATTAGACTTTAGGCAGATTATTTCCTTCCTGCTGAAGAACTGTGAAATTTGGTGTGACAGCTGGAGACTAGGTACAACACTATGAGTATCTCAGGTGATGCCAGATACCTATATGTGCACAATTAAATCCAGTTCCTGCATTCAGGTTCTTATGTTTAGACACCTGCTGCTTGGTGCTCCATCTGACTTGCATTGCTAACCTAGCACTAAGAAGAAACTTCCTTTGTCTATCATTTACTTGTCAACTCTGGAGGTGTATGTATCCTCTGAAGCACGCGGAATATGTATGTATCCTCTGAAGCACTGAGAAAGGATACTACATAAAAAGGGACCTCAGGTTGCACTCATGTCAATTCATTTTAAATGATTACAGCATGGATGCTCACGTCTTTTTTGATTGTCCTGAGCCTACCTTTATATCAACAGAGAGAGGGAGAACTCTGGGGTGTAATTCACCTGACCTATTTTTTTTCTGTTTTATTTTAGGATTAAATGACTAATTCCCTAAAAGTGCTGGTTTTTTTCTGTACTGGCTATGAAGGGCCTGGAGGGTGACAAGCTCTGAGGCAACATCTGCATTAGAGTTGGCCAGATCTGATGGTATGCACCATGCCTGCTCTGATCGCCACCCACCCAGCAACACTACAAAGAGTTTTGGAAACAAAGCCTGCTTTACAGAGGCATCACTAATCCTGGAAGCAGTAGAGGGAGGCTATCATCACTGCTGCCCTCTCTCTGCTGCTAAAAGTTACAGTATCAGCACAGCAGAAAAGCTGAGTTTGCTATATTTGCTCCGTCCTTAACCTCTTCAGGGAGGACATGGTAAGGTCTAATTTAAGCAACAATTACTACCTTTTGCCACTACTTATTCAAGATGCTGCCTCTCTCTCCCTTGATTTTGTATGGGCTCACCAGTATGAGTAAGAGGATCCCAGAGAATCTTTATGTAGCTTTTCTCACTCAGATTTTTTAAACTTGTGTTCAGATGTTAGCAGTTTCTAATCAGCAAGAAGCCTGCTTGCTCCTTGCATGGGGTTCTGTGAGACTGATGGATGTCCATAGGGGTATTTGAACTATATACCTCACCACAAACTACCTTCAAACACCAGTGTTTAAAAACAAACAAGAATATAGGAGTTATCATATTGAATCCAACAAATTTTTTTCTAGCCTGTTCCACTTCTACTGGTATTTACTTTACACAGATAGGTGAAAAATCTTCCAAGTAGGCTGAATGGGTGCTCTGCTAACACTCATGCTTTAATCTGAATTTTGGATAGGCAGTGTGAAATTAGCTTTATGCACTTTTTCAATTCCTTAAACTAACCATTCTGTTTCCAGATACTATTATGGTATCTTTACTGGAGACTTTGAAACAGAAGGTAAGTACTAGGTATCCAGAAGCAAAAACTATTCTCCTGGAATACAATATAGGAGAAGAATAGCAAACAAACACGCTTCTCTGTTTTTGAGAAAGTTTGAAGTAGCACTAGATGAAAAAGAGAGCTCACTTCCTCTTATTTGTATAAAACTGAAATATTATTGTAGCCTTATTTTTTTCAGTATTTGATTAGAGAAGTCATTGTGTTACCTTTTGTACTTGAAACCTTGTTTCACGTGATTATATAGCTTCCATATAGTATTAAGCCAGGTAGAAATGTAAAGTTAATACTCTTGTGTACATGTCCCACTAGATTGTAAACATAAGTAGCACAGAAGATTTTATCCCTGAAGATTTCATTGCACTTGATGGAATTGTTGCATGAGCGAGAATCATCTCTTTGGAGGATGTACTGAGGGAAAGTGTCCTGAGATATTTTCGGGTCTTGATTCGATGGAAGAAATACAGACTGCTTCAAACTATTTTCATCACGTAAGCAGAGAGAAAACAATATTCTATTTTGAAAATGTGTGATGTGCATGTTAGTTACTGAATTGATGTTTTAAGCAACTTCTGATGCTCACGGGAAACCTACAGAAATAAAACTGCCTCTACATCAAACTTTATAACTTGCAGCATCAGTTCTGATCAGCAAGGCTGTTCTTTGTCTTCAGCTATCTAGCACATTTTATAGCCCTCCTTGGTATGATGTGCTTGCTCATGTTATTAAGCCTATAAGATCCCTTAAGGCTTCTTGCACTTAAAAAGTTAATGTACTGAAGCAATAAACTGAACTTCTATGCAAAATAATAGAGGACGTTGTGATAATGATATTTTTCCAAAACACCCAGAGGCAGCTGGCAGTATTGTCAGAGTACTACAAGGACAGAAATACATCTGACACTACTAAGATGCTTTCTACCTTGTGTGGTCCAATAGCTTATCAGTATCTTGGAGGACATATTTTTATTAAATTTACTAAATCATTTTGCCCTTCAGGTTGCCTTTGTTTGCAAAGTTTCTTGCCTTCCAAGACTGAGCTGCAAATGCCTATGTAAATGCTGACAGTGTGTGAATGACACCAGAGCATTTGTATTCCATCTTCAACTCTTGCTTCTTTTAGAACCCTGAAAGTAAAATCACATCAAGGCATCAAAAGGGTTTGTTTTCTACTGTTTGTGAGCTAAGTTTACTAAAGTATGTGTGCCACTACTTTAGCATTTGTGTTATCCTTTCCTCACCCACCTACCTCCCTGCTTCTTTTTATAGTTCAATTTTTTTCTCTCTGTAGTGCTTCCTATAACTCTGGGCACTCTTTGCATGGTTTCTATTGCAACAGCATCCCACACTCAGTTTTCTCTTAGAAAAGAAACTACCTTAATAAACATGATAAACAGTAATTTATTATGCTGTCGTTATAGCAATGGGTGTCATTCTCTATTCTCTATTCTATTCTATAGAATGGCTGCCATTCTCCACAGTGTACTATTTCTTATATTTCTATATCTTATTATGTTCAGGTCAAAGGAGTGGATGAAATGTGCATTTTGCATTTACACAGATTTCTCACCT
>JAAGNO010030349.1:0-12879 GCA_033439905.1 Ceryle rudis
CCTTCCTTCCTTCCTTCCTTCCTTCCTTCCTTCCTTCCTTCCTTCCTTCCTTCCTTCCTTCCTTCCTTCCTTTTTTTATTTCTCCCCTCCTCCTCCAACAGCAAAAACTGCAGGGAAGAAATGGAACTGTGTCTGGGAGGATTTGGCATCCTAGTCAAAATCCTTCATTTCCTATTGGGAAGGAAGGCAGTTTAATATGTTGGGAAACAAGGTATTAATATGCCAGGAACTGCCCATTGAACAACGCTACAACAAAGAGTTCATTTTCCATTTAAACATACATTTTCCATTTAAGCATACATTAATTTTGTAAGCAGTGTGTTGATGCACGTGCTCACATTTCTACTTAAAATGACCACAACCCAGCAGCACTAGAAGCAAGAGACGTCTCCTGGGAATTCATGCCTGGGCATCACTGAAGTCCTGCTTGAACCTCCAAAATAAGGCACAGGCAGGTTTCAGATTGCTCCATGTCCTCATGCTACTTCTGTTCAGTAGATGAGCATCCCTAAAACAGACCCTGAGTTCTGAGTAACAGTGAAACCATACTGGCAAGCTTGGAGAAGGAAGCCCTAAGGAGACAAAACTAATAGGTGGGATGTTGCTATACACAAGACAAAAATGGTACATGTAAGGGAATGAGAGATCTGCCAGGGCATTCGAGCATAAAAGAGTAGTCTTGTTTCCAAACTCCAGTTCTTCCTCACTGTGGGATATTCTCTACCTGTGGTTTTCATGTTTGTTCTCATTGCACATCTCTAAAAATATGGCTCCATGTGAGCTGACTGGCAGTAAACTTTTTTTTTTTTAATTTCCTTTTGCAAATCCCTTTGAAAGTTCTTATGAATACCACGGGAGTCAACAGACCATGGTTTGAACATTACAGTACAGCATCCATCCTCTGAGTTGCTACTCTTTATAGCCTATAAAGTGGGGAAAATGAGCTGCACACATTACTGTCACAATGGTGGACCCTGGTCAAAGTTCACTCTAGATGAAGTATCACTGAGCATCTCCTGTAAAGCTCCAAATATCTTCATAAACACTGTCCTTTGATGGAGATACATCCTCTCTGTTGGGACTGGTGCAGCCTTAACTGTGATACCTAACCTCAGTTTCTAGCCAGAACGATTTCCCGGAAGAGGCCAGCCTAGTCCTCCGCAGCACACAGGGCACAGCAGCACCCAACAGCCGGATGAGAAGCTCCTGAAAGTGTGATTTTCCTCCTGGAGGGTACAAGGGCTAGAAGCTGTACACTTGGTAGTTAGGAATTCATCTGTGTTTCCCTGGTATCGGTGTCTTCCCTCTCCCAGCTCCTGCTGCTGCTTTGCCTGTCTATCTCCACATGCACTTCCCTCTGCTCACAGCCACCTCTGCTCTTCCTTACACCGCATTTCTCCAGTCCCCTCTTGCCCAGTCTCCCTGTTACTTCTGATACCAGCTCAGCTTCACCTCCCTTGGGCTTATTTTCTTACTCTTTTCTCCTCTAATCCTCTCTGTTCTCTCCCCATCAGACCTCCTCTGTCCAGCTTTCATTCTTTTCTATCCCTGCCCCCACCCCTTACGTTTTTGTTTTTAATTTAAAATCCTCTCGGTAGTCCTGTCACTGTTTCTTTCCCTCTCTTCCTTCTGACTCTCACCTGTCTGTCGCTTTCCTGCCTGCTCTCCTCTTTGAGGGTGTAATACAGTGGGAGCTGCAGTTCAAATCCTAATTTGCAATGCAGTTGTCGGGACTGCTTATGTGGCCCTCACTTGCAAACAGCAGCACCAGACAGAAAAGTAAGACACCAAGTAATTCTAGCAGCCAACTTTTGCTTAAAATCCTTGCATTATTTCATATTAAAGACCAGCACTCTCTGACTGCAAACTGCCCAGCGCCAGCAACATATTTATAGTAAAGGACCTATGGAAGGAAGGCTTTGGTTTTTTTCCCCCTAGTAAACACAGAGATAGGGGGATTGTTTCATTTCAAATGCATGTGCAAATTCTCCAGGGCGCAGCTCGAGGCCAGAGCAGGAATGGGTCTTTATTTGTAAGCTGTTAGTCTTGGCAAGTCTGCGAGATGTTTTCCCCTAAATGCATTTTACACTCATAATTACTGCATGGTAGGTTTGTATCAAATCCCTATAACTTCAGATGTGTGACACAATCTATTAAAACCTATACCTAACTGACGGGGGGAGGAGGGTGCTGGGGCGGCTGCGGGGAGCGCGGGGCCGGGGCTGCTCCCGGCGGCTCCGAGCGGCCGCGGCCCCGGTCCCGGCCGTTCCTGGGCCGCCAGCGCCATCTAGCCGGGCCCGGCTCTCCAGTCCCCGGCAGCACCCCGCGGGCCGCGTTCGGACCTTCCTGCCTCCGCTTACAGGCGGCAGAGCTCCCGGACGGGGGCTCACCGGAAGGTTGAAGCCGCGGTCAACGAGCCTCCTCCCCGCGGCTCCGCCACCGCGTCCCCCGGGCCGCGGGGGAACGGCCACGCGTGGCCCGACAGCTCTTTTGGCAGCGGACGGCTCAGCTCCGGCGTCCGTGGCCCCGGCGGAGATTCCTCATTTCAGGGACAGGTTTCATGTTTGGGTTTGGTTTTGTTTTGTTGTTGTTGTTTGTTGTTGTTGTTGTTTGTCGTTGTTGTTGCCTTCCCGAGGGGTTGTAGGCGCACAGAAGCCACCAAACGGATCAGAGCTATGGGGCCATCTGTTTCGGTAGCTTGTTGTGACAAATGCCCAGTGCGCGCAGCAGAAGAGGGAAGGGCAAGAAATGCCAGAGTAGGCATTTATTAGAGCAGGAAAAAGCCCCTTGCCTTTGCACTACATTTTGCTCGACCACAATCATCCAGCAGGCGAGCTGTCCCCTCTACAAGAATAAGGCAATGAAGTGACTTGCAAATCATTTCAAACAAGAACCAAGACATCCCCCACTGAGGACAGCAAGGTGGTTGTTCATTGAGTCAGTGGGTGTTGGATTAGGTCCAGTGTGAATTCAACTGAGTATTTTGTAATCGTTTTGCAGACAAATATTGAAGAGGATGATGTGGGAGGGAAGGAGCAAGAATTTCACAGAAAGCAAGCTCAGGCCTCCTCAGGCTGCAGAGCCTGCTACACTTGGGGAAGAGCCACAAAAGCTCTGCTATGTATTCCAAAGGCTAAACTACTATATCGTAAAGACTTGCTTCATAAATTAGAGCTACATTTAAAAGTAAAATCAGCTATGAATCAATCACGCAGGTAGTGCCATCCCTTTTGCACTCTGGCTCTTCTCTCTTCCACTCCTGCCATGGTCGGGGGTGGTATCTCAGAGATGGTACCTCAGCATTGTTGGTGAGAAGGCTGTGGAAGCACCTTTGACAAATGTGCATGTTTGCCCAGTGCCTTGCTTGTCTCAAGACAGTAAGATCTTAACATAGTAGTAGAGCAAGTTAAGTGGCCTGACCTCCCCTGCTCCAGGAAGCATTTATCAGGGGTGCCGTTTCCAAGCTGGGTATCGGCTACCGCAGACAGTCGAACCTCACATGCTTTCTTGCACTGTTCCTCACCCTAAATGAAGGAATGGCCAGCACCCATTTCCAAGAGTGTTAACGCAATACTGAGGTGGAAGTGATTAGTTACACATCTTGTGACTGAATATCTGCTCTGCCTCACTGCTATAAACCAGGTAACCCAATGAGTACACAGCCTGAAGAGTCAAACAGGACATTTTATCATTATCACACAAGAGAGGCACCCTATCTCTTACCCCATCTCTTACACTTCACTGAAGACAGTTGAAGCCCATATTAAGCCTTGTTTGCACACAGTCAGCAGCACTGGATGAAAAGACCTTTTCAGACTCCTTCTTGACCATTGAAAACTAAAGCGTTTGTAAGACTGAAAATTCATGTTTTTCCCTCCCGCTCCTCCCCCCCCCTTCCCCTCTTGGAGAGCACCACTGTCTGCAGGACAAAGTCCTCTGCTGAAAGAGTGGCTCTGAAGCTCTCAGCATCGGCTTTGGAAATAAAACACACTTGCTGTTTCTTTCCTAAGTGAGATGCCTGCTGACCTCTTCTCTCCCGTAACATAAAACTTTCACACTTCAACTTCTCTGGGTTTCTTAAAGTAACACTTGGAAACACAAACCAGTCAACAGCTCAGGGAGCCAGGGCACTTGGCTGAAGCATTACACTGCTGTTGTTAAGCCAGAGCTCCACAGCAGGAGCCAGATGACCGGGCAATGGAGACCCAGTACAAATGCAGATAAGGGCTTCTTGCTAGGCAATACAACCCATGGATCAGTAGTTCTGGCCATTGCTGCTTCTCCTAGACACCTTCCAGGTCTCTTTAGTCAGGCTTTTAACCTCCTCTGCAACTCTGATTCCTGTCCAACATTTTGCCTGTCCCTCTCCTCAGCCTTATTCTCAAGAGAAGACTGAAAAGACTCCAGTAACACCACTGGTAAAACTGCATCTGACATTTGCACACCAGAAAGAGTGTAACTGGAGAGAAACTGAGTGTCTTCACATGTAGTACTTGCTCACAGGAGAAATGAGGCTGAGCTCTGGCTTAGGTGGTCTGTGGACGAAGCACCATTGCCATAGAACTGGACATGCCATGACAGATTCCCTTGCAATGTGGAAATTCCATCCACATTTAATTCTGGGGGAAATGGGAGTGAAAATATCATTTGCTCTGGATTTCCACTTCCCAGCATTTTCCAGGAAACTTCATATGCTGTGTTCCTCGTGTTTAAAAGTATGTTAAGGCCATATGCTCAGAGGGAAGAGATTCCTTTGCACTTTGTACAGTGAGTGCTGGTTTGTGAGGGGCAGCTGGGAGTTCTCCAGCTCTCCCAGGTTGGTGTGGTGCTTTGCAGATCGCACACCACAGCACAGGGGAGTGGTGGCCAGGTCAGGGAGCTGCCATCATCACACATACAGAGTGCACACCAGGAGCTGAATATTGATTCACAGCAAGCATTGCATCACTAGACTCATTTTTGCTTTTCCTGTTGTCCCATGAAGCCTGAACTTTATCTCAAATCCCAGAATGCCCTTCTCAACATTTCTTACTGCAGTGAAAGTGCAGTTTTGTCCTGAAAAGGGGCTCTAGAAATGGTATCACTGGGTTCCACATTTACTGTATCATAATGACTTCCCAGAAAATTGTCTTATTTCGCACACAAAGGCTTGCCTTTTTAGTTCCAAAAGAAACCTGAGATACAAAAATGACTTTGGGTTCTTTCTGTTGCCACCAGGAATAAAGACTCTGCAACTGTAGCTTTGCTAATTGTTCTGTCAATTGCTGCAAATTAATTTGCTTATATTTATTTATCACTATGCTATCAAAACTTCACTCAGAGATATGGAATACACCAATAAAGACAGCCTTTGCTGTGGGAATCCTGCAGCTTTGGTTTGCTTAGGAAATTAGCTGCTGAACCTGCAAGGAAGGCAAAGATGTGAGGGCCTAATCCAGCACCCACTGGACTGGTATGAATGTGTGTTGGATCTGCCCTCTGACAGGTTTTTAAGCATGTGTTAGTTTTTATAAAGACATCTTTTTTTTTTTTTTTCCTGTGGTCCCATAATTTTAAACAGGCAGAAAACACAATTATAAGCAACCTCCCTTAGCCAAATGAGCTTCCTTCTTTTACTATAATTACGCAAGCACTACCAGGTGAAGTCAGGTGAACAGTATATAAACCTGTTTAATATAATAATGACACGTGTGATTGTGTGTAATGTGGCAGGCAAGTGTACACTAAACAGAAGCATTAGTGGTCACTTCGCATGATAACTCACTATGACAGCTCTTACTTTCTACCGTATAGAAAGAAAGAAAAAAGAATAATATATACTTCCTAATGGCTCTCCATATTTTACAAAAAGCGCATCATTAAAGAAGTGTAATTTTCTATTCCATTCTAAACAGACAGTTCTTTTGCATAAAATATTCTTCTGCTCTCTGCCCTTTACTCCCTTGAGTTCGGCTCCCAAAAGACATTAGACCCCTTTAGAACAACCTCCATAGGAACAAGGCGCTCCAATTCACCTAAAATTCAGGGATATCAAGTCTGACAGCTCCGCACGCTGAACTCCTGGTCTAAAATGCCCTCTGCTTTTCAGATTCCCAACAGCTAGACTCTTCATTGAGAAATTCTAGTTGTTCACATATTAGGAAACAATCAGAATCTATCAAGGAAAATATCAATATAGATTTCTTTCCACTATAACACATGTATTTGTGTATAAATGAATCAGATACAGATATGTATAAAGCCTGACAAATAAACATTTTATCATGTATAACTATAATACTAAATATATCATTCATCATCTTACAGTGAAGAAATATTTCATAGAAAATATCTAGTCTTTTATGCTTTTATAGAGTGGTTGAAATATTTTACACAAAATGCTCTTAATAAAAACCAAAAATCACCTTTTTTCCCTGAAACAAAATTTGTCATTAAAATTATTAACTTAATTAACATAATCCATTTTCCTTGGCATTCCCTGTGTCTGTTTCTGCTGATACTGTTATTAAAGATTTGGTCAGAATGATATTTCAATTTTTTTTTTTTTTTTTTTCCCAAATCAGTACTTTCCTCCTAGAAAGTCCTATAAAAAAAGGAAGAGAAACTTGCAAAAGGATTCTGGAAAAAGACTGGGGGATTTTTGGAATATGTTGCAGAAAAATATTTTTTAAAGACCTGAAGTGTAAAATAACTATAAATCCAGTCCTGGAAAGCAGATGACGTACATCTTTTTATACTGTTTTCTTAAAATGGCTTCTTTAGTTTCCACCAGCTCTCTGCATTTCTGTATCTGGGGAAGCCATGATTTGTTAGAACTTTTTGGATCATCTATCATTTCATACGCTATTTATTACATTTTACAATACTAAAGCTTAGCTGGATTATTGCTGCTAAGAAAACACAAACACATTCATACAATATATGTGTTTATTTTAGTGCACATTATAGGTGTGCACATAGAACATTCCATGGAAAATGTGGTCCTATAATGCATAACTATATAATCTACTGTATATAAAGTAATGCCTGCTCATAGATAATTGTATATAGGAATGATAGAGGCAAAAACCTTCATCTCTGTGCAATTTTGTTAGCGAAGGCTTTGCAAATGAAAGTTCAATATAGCCACCCTGGCTGAAGCACAGCACACATCTGAACTGCACAATTCTTATCTCACTGGTGGCTCTTGCAAGGAAGATATGAAAGTCTCATTCTTTCATAAGAGGGCTGCGTGGAATTGAGGATTGTATGGTTCTAGAGAGACTTACTGTATAATATCAGAAATTGCTAGACATTTGAAGACAGAAATGTCTTTCTCCTTTGAGTATTGCATCCTAAGTGCCAGCCAGAAATGATTTATACATGCTCATCCTTATTATGGACTACACATAATAAGGGCATGATAGAAATCGTATCTGCATAGATTCAGGCAGTTCCAAGAGATCTGCTGCCAGTTTTGTTTGACAAGACACTCAATCAAGTGAAAAGGTTCAAAATATTTCATGAGGAACCTTCTGCATTTTTAAGACCCAATATTTGTATCCACATAACTGAAATCCTAAATGAGAGTAACATTAGTCTATATTCACCCTAAGTTGCATTTTGCAAAGAGGAAAATATTTTGAGCTTGGCTGCCAGCTTTTTTAAATAAACATTTTATTCATTTCATCATCTCAATAAGATCCAACACATTCCTGGTTTGTTTTTTTTTTTCCATCCTTGGAAGAATGTGAAGCAGGATAATAATGTTCTGGAAAAAGGATCTCAGAACACATTTTATATATTATTTTATTAATTGGGCTGAGGGTGTTCCATTATACAACATAATGTCTCTACAGCTCTCTTCAAATCCTACCTGATCCTTGAAATGCAGGTCATTTTCCAAAGAAGCAGATGCATAAAGAAAAACAGAGCACTTGAGAGAATTTTATACAGAGAGAAATTATAGTGATGGGAATGGACATTCCTTAGAGTGCATCAGATTTTCCATGGTATGTTCCACTGCTCCCATTGAGGCCCAGTACATCCAAACTTAAGCAGTCCCATTAAAGTCGGTAAAACTACTCACATGAGTAAAGCTTCACAGAGGTCACTTCTGATGGGCAAGGAAGGAGGGCAGGTCTTGTCCTAAAAAAGACAAAAGGAACTCAGCTTGAGTGATTTGCTTTGCTGTCTCTGGTAGAGTTGAACCTCCCTCCAACCTCCTCACATCTTGAAAACCCATGGACATGCTAGTCATTGAGCTGCTCCTAGAAAAGCTCTTTTTCTAAGACAATGTAGTGCAACACAAACTGAGTCATGTGTAGGCCAAGAGGCTGTGCCACAGAAAAGCACCGAGAAATAAAACATTCATTCTTCCAGCACTTACTACACTGACAGCTTGATAAAATGGTTCAAGGCATAATGTTCAAACAGAGGGAGAAAAAAATTAAAAATGTAATAATAAAGTTAAATGTAACTGTTTTAAAGTATAATTCTTTGGAGAGCTCAGTTTTATGTTGGGCCGGCATTTGAAGTAGCACTAGTCATTATTAACGGGAAGCACAGATAGAGGAGATTTAAATCACTAAAGTAATAAAATCTGAACGAGGGCTAGCACCTTGAAAGGCTCTTGGAGAGAAGATTGCATACAAATGCAATTAAAACGATGCTTATAAAATACTAAGATGTTAATTGGGTTTAGTCCCAGAAGCCCCAGCAGTACAGTATGTCAGAAGTTAGCTGGTTTGAAGTTTAAAAAGAGTGGTTTAATTTGTACACCTTGTCCTAATTACGAAGCTTTCTGCAGCCTGTGTATCGGCATGGTTTATTGTAGCTTAGAGCTTTGTAAAACAAACACACACCAGTTAATTGGGTTATTGCAATGGAAAATTGGGCTGCAGAACTGAAACCTTCCTTGCTAGTGTTTTTTTACAGCTTGTAATGAACGCTCCAGCAATGTCAGGATAGACTGATTTGTAAGGTGTGCAGTTTACAACTTGCTTATACCGCTGGTCCGAAAAATAGGTGATACAGTGAAAACAAAGACTAGCACAATATAATGTTGCTGAGCTGGTGGGTTGAAGCCCCAGCTGGCTTATTTATATCTTGCAATCCCCCCAAATACTCCAGCGGGTCTGAACTCTACATTCCCACATTCAAGTAAGGACCCTAATAAGGCAAGGAGAGAATACCATGGTTGTTCAAGGAGCCCATGGAGGTTGTGAGCACCTGCTGGGGGTCCTGTGAGGTCATGTGTTTTTTCTCATAATCAGTAAACAAATACTTAGAATAAGAACAGTATTACAAAGAAAGGAGCAGAATGGGAGACACTGCAATTCAACTGCTGCTCAGGACCACTCTCCTTGGAGTTCATTTGCGCCATTCAGCTAATACTCGTTTCTTTGTATGTGGTGGAACACTTTCCAAAGGACAAACAAGCCTCCCCCCGTCCTGTCATGCTTCAGTCCAGACTTCATGGAGTTGGGGTCTCAGAGCACGCTCCAGCAAAGTCCTTATCCAGGTCATGAAACGTCCCATACTTGGTTTGATGTTATGTGTTGTTGAACAGGCTCTGAGCCTGGCACCCCTCAAACTTGTACTATAGCAAATCAGAAGTTGCTATGCTGAGGTCAGTGGATTCCTCCTAATTGAAAGCAGATACTTGGAGAGGAGACTGAGACTCCTACCATCAGCTAAGCAGCAAACAGAGACGGCATGACCCTAACCTTCCCTTCCCTGATCTGGCTCTGCCATTCAAGGCCAGGTATCAGGAAACAGCATGGAAACTTTATGAACCCTCCAGTGCTGCAGAGGACTGGTGTGACAAGTTGACATGACACTGATTTAGGTCTGTGATGTGGGGACTTCCACCAAGAAAGGGAATTTCTCCTCTGCCTCCCCGGGGAACTGCACTTTATCAGTCACTTTGGGACAGATTTCTACTGAAAAGCAGTGAGCTGCTCTGGCTCTTAGGGGTTTCGACCTGCCTTGCTGCAGATCAGATCTGTGTCTGTTCGGAGAAGCGCGGGAGCGCCCACAGCGGGGAAAGCTGGTAGTACACTGGGAAAGGGGAAGAACTAGTTGTCTCTATGTTTCTCAGAAGACTGACTGCTTCCAGACCTCGGGCAGTGACCTCAACAGAGCCATGCCCAAAATCTCTAGCTAAAACGCATGAAAGGTGCAGTGAGGATCTAGAGACACTGTACATAGAAGCACAAGTCAGGGCGTCACAGTAATAATACGACGTGTGACTGGTCCTACAGTCAGCAGACTACAAGACAGAGGAAAGAATGTCCCTTTGCACATCATTATCTCATTTGTATGTATTATTTATGTCCGTGTGGGCACAGCTGGCTAGTTAGGCACTAACAGACCGCTTTAATTAGTCTTCAGGTAGCAAATAAGTTGCTGAGAGGGAGGAATGGTCATACAATCAGAAATGCTAACCTTTTGCAGTGCAGGTGACAGGAGTTGCATCAATAGATCATATGCAATGGTTCAAAGCTTCTGCAGTCTTGACATACATTAAATAACTTATAAATGTATAGAAGTATGTACCTATGCAGATAAAGTTCTTACTGTGTATAGGAAATTGATACTGGTTTTGTATCGTTGCCACTGGTTATATTTGATGGGAAATGCATGCTAAGAAAATCAGTGTGATCACGTGTAATTGCAGGTTTTCAGGTCACCCCTTCCCACCTTCCCCAGTTAACAGCCTGTCCACACAGCTATCGCTTCCCTTTAAAGTGTTTGCAAAGCCCTGCATTTTCCAGTCTTGAGTAGCTGCCATGCCAATTGCTGCATTTACAAGCTACTTAAGATACATCGGGGCATAATCTCACCTCATTGAGGACGGGATTTACATACATAGCTTCCATTAGCATTTATAGGCAATAGGCATATAACTCACAGCCCAACACAGAATGAAAATATAATTATCATAACCATTGCCACATTGCGTGAGGCTTGCACCATTCTGAGGCATAGGTCTAATTAGCTCTAAGCTGCAGAAGATTTGAGTGTAGTAGTTTCTTTTTTGACTTACTGCTCAGTGCTTGGTCTGAATATTCAAATATATTGTTTCTTTTTAAAGTAGCTCCTTCATGGCTCGCTTTGTCATGTCAAAACTCCCTTATCTTAGTGACTTTTTGTAAAGGTCCCTACAGGCACATTAAGATACATTTTTAGCTTGCTCTGTTGATCTCTCTGTTCTGGCTTCATTGTTTATAAATGCAAAAGACCAGTGCTGCACTGGTAACACTTTTATTTTTTATTCACCAGGATTTGCCAGCAGTGAAGTTATGTGACACTAAAAGGAGGCTTACATGCACTGTGTCCAGATAAATGCATTTTGTGTGCTGAATTCACTTCAAAAGTTTATGATACTTGAAAAAATGGCAAGTCAAGTCCTTATCGCATAGGTCTTTCAGTTTTCACTGTGTGCAGTGTTCCCTGAAGTTGGGAACAGTCACTCCTGGCTTCCTGTACAGGCAAAGAAGAGAGAGACACACCACCATGAGACAATTAAGATTTTAGGTGGATTGAATGAAGCTCAAGAGGGTCTTATTTCTCTTTATTGAGATGAGAAATTTATCCCACCTTATCTTAGGGACCTTGCTGATGTACCTAGAATCCCCTTTTTGAAGTATTGATTTTAGAATGCTAGACCTGTAACAATCCTGAGGTAAAAGGCTGTGCCTGTAAGAGCATATATCACAGAATGATTTCTCTTAAAGGATCTCTGAGACACAAGTGCCTGTAAACTTGTTTTTAATAGGAGACCAAGTCTCAAGGTCCTTCTTTAGTTTCCCTCTCCTCTACAGAATGGTTTGCTTGGATACAAGATGAATAAAGTAATGAAATAATGAGCAAGATCTTCAAGGTTTGGTCCTTCCTCTACTAAAAGCCACCATGTGTTTCCAGAGGCTGCCTGTATTCAGTAGCTCAGATCAAGTGGGCTGCACATTATGCAGTGTTCCCAATGCCACTTGAACTCTGAAGTGCATCTCCAACCACAAATACGTCTGCCGCCTCAAGAGACAGCAAACAAGGTTAACTCTTGATGTAGGTATCTTTGCCACGCCTAAGGGTGTATCTTTGCATTCAAGTCAAGTTGGTCAAACAACAAGCCCCTGACAAAAGGGAGATCCCCCTTCAGCCTCTTATCTACAGCCACATGCCTCTGCCTCTCCCTCCCATGATGGATGCTCAGGCATCTGGTTGACTTGAAAAAAAAACTAGTATTTTTTTTTTCTGCTGGATCAACCACTTGTATCAACTCATCCCATAAAGAAACAATTTCCAGTTCTGATCCAAAGGGGAATTTTTACCTACGGCAGGAGACAGTTTGTTTTTTTGAGTGCAGATCTTCATCAGAGCTGCTCAGTGCAACATAAAAGCTCACCCTTAGGTTTTCAGGTCCGAGGCAAAAAAACTAGCAGGGAGGTGAAAGGGGAGATGACCTGCATGTGCATGCAGTATTAATCATCACATTGATTGAGGCTTTCATGGGAGATACAAGTGAATGAAGAAATATTCAGTTGATAGAATGGTACTGGGAATTGATTAGGTGTTACACAATGGATGCTTAACTCAATTCCATTCCACTGTTTAAGCATTCAGGAAGTCCCTTTGTGAGGTATTTGAGAAGTTCTGAGGAAAATGCTAAGCAACGTATGGCTTGCTTACAATTTTGCATCACTTTTTGACGTCCAAATACTATTGAATTTTATTTCTACTTCTATGCAAAGTCTCTGGATAAGGGTTCTTCTCCTGGGCAATTGCAGCATCCGGGGGGGGGGGGGGGGGCGTACCGGCGCATTCCCCTTCTTTATCCCCCCCCGGCGGCGTTGGGGAGTTGTAGGAAAGAGGACCCTGTCCGGGGAGCGCGGAGTG
>JAAGNO010030349.1:12979-47534 GCA_033439905.1 Ceryle rudis
GGGGTAGTACAGGTACATTCACTTTCTTTATAGTCACCCTGGGGAGTTGTGAGATTTGAGGAAATAGGATCCTGTTAAGAGAGAGGGAAATGATGAAAACACTATTCTAAGCATACTATTGTCCATACAAGGAATGTCATTATTTTACTAAAAAACAAAACAAAACCAGAAATGCCAAACAACAGTTCTCACTTTGGAACCCAAGAAAATGAAAGATGCTCCATGATCTGTTCCTAAGCTCAGCCCTCCAAGGCCCAGCCAAGACACTACACACAGCTTCACCCACCAGCACCAACCGAGCTGAATGCCTGTGCCCTTGTTGAGGAAGAACATAGGAAATCTCTCATTTGTGGCATTTGTGATGGTGAGAATCCAAAGACTAAAATAGGTCTAACCAGTGTTGGGGGTTTTTTATTCATCTATGTTCAGCAACGTATTTTGCTTCTTTCATCATCATTGTTTTGGAGGGAGCCATGTGAAAAGGCAGATCAAATCTGAATTTAGAAATGAACTAACTCCTAGCAGTTTGATATCTTGGGCATTCAGTCATTCCATGAAAACCGGAGAACTTGCAACAAAAAATAATCTCAATTATTTCACAAAACTTTCTGTTTTGACCAAAAAGTCAACAGTTGGAGAGAATGTGGTGAGGGAGGGTTGAATGGAACATTTTCAGCAAGCAGTTTCCTGAGCTGCCTTGTTCTTATAAACACATTATCAATTTGGAAGCTGAAACCATCCATCAAGTTACTGGGCTGCCTTTCTGCTGAAGCTGCCTTTCAAAAAAGGGTACTGCTGGCCACCCTCCAGTTTTGCTTCTCTCTCAGTTTGAGCATCGCTCTCAGGCCCAGTGTCCAGCATACAAGAGCGATGCTCCTAGGGCCAGGATCCACCTCTGGAGAGAAAGAAAACATCAGCATCTCCTTTTCCTTCCTGGGGGTGTTGGCAAACTCCCACTGCATCAGCAATGTAACTCGCTAGTCTGAACTCACATAAAAATCCCTGTGCCGTGGCACCGCTGCCATTTCAATCAACAGCTGACTCCTTCAGAAAGGCATTGTGAGTTTGCTTTGTTCCACTCACTGTTCTGGAAGCAGGAGATAAGTGACACACTCCAAGTTGCTGAGGGCTTTGGGAAAGTCATCTTGCTGGAGGAACTGTAGGAGAAGTCTCCCTGGGAATAGCAGCTCATATTTAGCCTCCCCTAGATCATATCAATGTGAATCTGGAAAGAACAGGTCTTTCATTTTTCTTCCTCAGTAAGCTACCATATGTACCTCATCCCCCACTTAAGCTAAGAGATTGATGGCTAAATTGCTTAACCCTGGTGTTTTTAATTAATTAGGTCTACTTCATAGAAGGTTTAATACAGTAGTTTAATTTAGACTTTGCTCAGTGCATGATATAAAATACAGATTTATTACTATTTTTTATCAATTTTTATTTTTATATGATTCAGTCACTCATATAAAAAGACTACTGTATGTTATAGACTTTAAAAAGTGATTCCCTGTAGGTTTTGTATAGAGTCTATTATATGACAGTAGTGTGTTTATAGCTAAGTTTTGGGGGCATTGTTCAGGAATCCATTCAAAGATGGCACATAGAAAAGACATTTTAGTCTGTAAAATAGTAAGGGAAAGTACCTGTTCTTTTAAAATATCACTTTACAGTGCTTTTACGTAATACTGAAGGGTATGGGAAAACTGTTTTAAGAAACTCAATACTAAAAAGAAAATTACTTTGAATCTTTAAAGAATAAAAAAGGCACAACAATTTGTTGATAGCTCTTTCATAAAGGACCTGCAGACCTGTAATCTGGTGAAATCCACTGCTACTCTTGGTTAATGAGCAATTTGTTAGTTAACAGATGTTGTTATTAACATGAGAAGTACCTGGTTTATAACAGCAATACTTAATCATGGTGTGGGGTGGCAGAACCGTTTCTAAGAGCCAATGCAGTGGCACTGTGGCAACTGTAAGTGCTACCATGTGGGAACACAAGGTGAAGAGGTCACGTATCTATTCTGATGCACATGTTTGTGCTCTGTTTTGGGGAGATTCTGGCTGCACTTTGCAGAATTCCAGCAAAAGTGACTTTAGATGAAATGCAAGCAAGGACTGCGTGGAGATCATTTTAGTCAGGGAATCAGTTATATTCTCTTGATTTTTATCAGATATATTCTGTTGTGTAAATCTGGCCCCATGAACATATAGAGTATGAAAGACCTTAAGGTACTGAGGTGACCCAGGAATGGAAGTCACACAAGGACCTTACATAGCCAACAGACAAACTGACAGGTCCCTGTTTCTATAATGTGACACTCACAGAGACTTTAAGAAAGTTTTGGGATGTTTCCCTTTTACGGAGCACTCAGTTTCCAGAGCCCAGTTTTTCAGATGATTGCTTTGCTGAGATTCACTCCACACTGGCCTAGGTTTAACTCCCACTATTTCAGCATTAAAGGTATCTCAACATAAACACCCATAATCTTTATTCTCTTTCTTGAATTTTTGGCCCAAGGAACCCAGGCAGTTAACTTATTTTCTGAGGAAATTATACCAGCATATACACCAGAGTGCTAAAGGAATACAACGGCACTTATGACTCTTACAAGGGAAACAGAGGGAAATAGAGGAGAATTAAGTCTGTGAGAGCACACCACAAGGAAAACCAAGTAAAATAAAATAGAAAAACAACAAGCATCTTCTAAATATGAATCTTACTTTCTAGATGAATTTTTAAGTCTGGAAAGCCTAAAATTTTTTAGACTGTTTAAAACCTTCAAGGTGCATAGCCACTCAAAAATACAAACAGTGACCATACTTCATAAGAAAATAATGTCCTGACACTGTCTGTAAGCACCGATACAAAATGCTACCTAGGAAGACCCTAGGAAAAGAAATTGAGATACTTCATGTCACCAGATTTAACATCATGAAAGTAGCAAATCAGAAGGAAGAATTCAGCTCCTCTTGCTGCCCTTTGTTTCCAGTTCACCAGTAATTTCCTCTTTCCTGTAAGTATTGCCTGACCTGAGCAGACCTTCATCCAGAGTCAATCCTCTCAGTCATTGCACAGCCTGTTCTAAAAGCAATGGCAGGTTAATGCAGGTTATTGATAAGCTGAAGACATCAGAGGCCCTGTTGTCATCAGTAAAGCACCTGGTAGCACTTCAGTAGCAGCTGCACAAGAGACAAGAGGACTTGGGAGAGCAGCAGATGCTTAGTATAACATTCCTGGATTTCTCAAGGGAAAAAGATACAGCTGCCCAATGGTCTGTCCTTCCACCAAAGGCAGTGGATGCTAAGGGTGTGAAAGAGCTCCAGATCCTCAAGTTAGAAGCCCAAGAGTATCCCTTTGTTAAACAAGAGTGAGGACCAAAGTACAGGTTTTATTTCCAACTCTTTCCTACATAGTGTCAACTCAAAGCAGGAGCCCATAGTATTTCTCATGTAAAATGCAAGCTGGGCAGTTGAGAATAAAGGCACAATAATACGTGGTTCAGAAAAAAGCTCTATTAGAAGAAGAAACAAGCCCAAGTTAAAAGGTAAGCTTGCAGCTTAGATTCAAATCGGTGTATTGACTCAGCTTTACAGATCCCGAGCCCAAAATGAATTCCACACAATAACTAAGCGTTTGCCTTCCAAAGGTGTTAAGTCTATTTGCATTTTGTTTGTTTTGGAATGGACAGTAAAACAGCTTTAGGTGATGTCAAACAGTGCTTAGGCCCATACAGAGGGAGACAGCTGCTCAGATAAATATTCAAACCTGAAACCATGTTCTGCCTTATAAGTCATGAAAAGCTCTTTGAAAATCCACTTGATATGTAACTAGGAGCTAAAGCTACTTCCTCACACTTGCCAAACTACTCTGGGCAGGTCAGGAGCAAGCAGCAAGCTTGCCCACCAGTCTGAGCTTGTGCTAGTTATTTCTTTTTTCCTAGAAAATTAGAGAGTCTTCTATCTTTCTGAATAGTAATGTCCCTATGACACTGAGATCAGGTGCTGCCACTGCTTCTTGCAGCGTATAAGTGGTAGTCATAAACATGTACAGCCAAAGCTGCCTGAAGGCACTTCAGGCACGTTTTACTTAAAATGACTTCTATTGCCAGGCAAGTCCCTCACACACTTCCTTCTCTATATATTTATTCTTTTTTCTGTTGTTCCCTTTGACCTGTAGTTAAAACCCTCAGACTTGAAGAGTGCCTTTAGCCTTTAGTTTTCAGACAAACATATATTGCACTTTAGGTATAATACATGAAAATCACTGTGTAAGTTCTGATGAGAGAATCATTCTAGTGGTTTAGGGATGGGAGAAGGTTCCAGTCCTTACCCATGTGCACTGGTGCCAGCTAGGAGTAATTCCATTAAAGCCAAGGAAATCATTAGAGTTAAGAGATGAAGGTGCTCTGTGGTCCCACATGTAGCCCCGGTGATGATATGCAAAACCAAGTGGTTAAGAAACTGCTACTAACTCAGTGCACCAAGTAAAACACAAGAGGTGCTTTAGGGCACAGCAGCACTTACTTTTTAAATCCTTAGTCCCGGTTTAAAACCAGTCATTGGTAGGAATAGGAACTCAGATAGACATGTCCTGGTGTCCTGTTTGTCTTCGCTGTGAATCAGAAAAGGGGAGGTAGAGCAAGAAGCATGTTGCTGAATGGGTGTTATGTTTCAGACATCCAGACAGGGCTGAGCCAGACTAAAGTACCAACTACTGCAATATTCTCTTGGGCACTGAAGAAGGAAAAGCTGCCAAGAGATGTTTAAGAAAAGATATCTGTGGGTGGGCTTCCTGCAAATGCCTGATTTCAATGCACCAGCCTGAGTCCTTCATAGGAATACAAAGCTACAATTCTGGGCATTACATACACAATTTTGATCCTTGAGTGCTCCATGTTGCCAGTTAGGAGAGATGGTTGGTTAATGGAAGCTTGTGCAGAATCGTGTCTCTGCCTTCACTTCAGGGGGCTTGGACAAATGCTTAAAAAAAGTCTGAAGCAGCAAAGAGGACAAAATAAAAGGAAAAGACCAGTACATCCTTTGTCCAAAGTGGACTCTGTGTTATGACTTACCCAAAGTGTGGATCAGAACTGGTAGGATTCCTCAGAGTTACTGAAAACCAACACAGTTACTTCCTTCTGAAATGTTGATGAGGAGTTGAAACTTTAAGAGAAGTTGAAAATTAAGGTAGATTTTTTTTGATGGTAATAATGGTTTCTTCAATGCAACACGATCATTTGCTTTCTATAAAGAGGAAAGAAGGGATAACATGGCCAGCACCAATCAAACCATTTACAATGGCCAAAAGAGATGGAGCTGAGGCCTTCAAGTACTACAAAGAAGCCAAGTAGGGTAAGGAGAAAGATGACAAGAAGTTGGATACAAGTGCAAAATTATTTCCTTTCCATTCAACATAATAATAGACCTACAGCTGACCTTGAAACTTCCAAAAGGTGCCCTTGTATTGAGGCCTGGAAACAGTAGAAACAGCAGAGGGCTTCTGATCTCTAGGAACTTCACTCACTCACTGAACTTTTGAGCTGTCATTTCCAATAAACTTGGCTGCAGATGAACCAGAACTTTTTTTTTTAAAGGAAAACTATTCATAGTTTGAAAAAAGAATTGCGGGGATTTTTTCCCTTTGTCGTTCCATTTGACGTCCAAAAAAACTACAATATCCTTGTGGACTAGAAAGTGAAATAGATGGAAGAGGAAAAGCGGTGAGAATAATGTTACAATGAAACCACAAGCAACAGAAGAGGAAAAGTTAAAGACCCCAAACCCAAAGAGAAAAATCAAGCTAAGAGCACATCTTTAAAGCAAGTGAGACCCAAATGTGCTTAGGGAAATTAAGCGATTCCCTATGCGAGCTACTTTTTCATTTTAAAATGGGTTGATAATGATTAGCAACCAACATATAAATGAATATCTCTTTCTACTATCAAAAGTTTTAACTTGTCTATACCAGACTTGACTCCTAAACCTAAGCAGTTCAGGAAGGTTACCTGAGATGACAGTAGAGGATGACATGCTATTGACTACAGTGAGGAAGTAGGAGGAACAATTGTGCCTATCAATTATTAAACAGAAAGAAAGGAAGGACCAAGTGAATAACTAATGGAAGATGGAAGCCTCCATCTCTATGCTCCATGCAGACTTTGGTAGCCTAGATTTATAAGAACAGAAAGTTTTATTTTAGATAAAATTTAAATGTAAAATGATCAAATGGTTTCTCTCTAATGAAATGGTCGGTCATTCAAAACTTGTTTGCTGTCAATCTGATGTAATGTAATGTAATCTTTGGGATACTAGGCAAATGTTGCCCCCAGAATGGGCAACACAGACTTAGTTGGTAATTACACTGAGGACTAAATCCCTGAGTCACTGATAACCTCCACAAAATGCTTGGTGGCACTGCTAATGCAGCCAGTTAGGAAAACCTTGGCTGATAAATGGGAAGAGAAACAGTACAGCAATAAATTTTTCTGTCTACCCTGCAGTCAATAGATTTGTCTTGTACTATATTCAAGCTGGGTGTTTTTCACCTTGTGCAGAGAATCAATGCAAAATTTAGGCTACATTTAAGTTTATGTAAGCCAAAGCTTCCCAAAGCTTCCTGAGTACTTCCTAAGTTTTCCCATGAGTTCCATACATGGCTTTTCATTTTCTAGCAAAGAAGGATTGCAATTTTTAACTTGTCCCAATCCTGCTCCCACTTCCTGTCATTCTGTGCCTGCTCTGCATCTTGTATATTGACCTTTCTGATGTAGCAGAGATTTACAAGCAGAACTACCTTGCTGAGACCCTTTAGATCCCAGAAATAGAAAGAACCTTGCCAGAGGTAGATGCATGCATGAAATGAGATAGCATATTCTACATCTGATAAAGCTTCCTTGGCTGTCTGAAAATCATTACCTATGTCTATTTCTGTAACGTATATCGATCAAAAAAAGTGCATGCTTCTTTCTGGCTTTCTAAAACTAAAGCTTTAGCCAGATATGATCTGAACTGACATGTCTACCCAAATGGTGATATGCTACAAGAAAGACGAGGAAAAAACCCTCTCTTAAAGGACCCTCTTAGAAAATAATAAACAGCAAGTGGTACCAAATCTATTTTCTTTAACTCCTAGAATTACTTTTAGGAATAGAAGTAGAATTTGCCTAATAGCCTTTATAACAAGCAAGTGAAAAAATACTTCCGGGCTTCATTATGATGGGATTAAGTCAGAACAAATCCACTGACTGCAGTGGCATTACCTCAGCCCTACACCACTTCATCCAGAACTCCCTCAGCATCAGTGGAGCTGCAGAAGTTTTCCTTTGCTGCCTTAGATAAAGATCCCACAATAAATCTCAGGATTCATTTAGCTGGGAAGGAAGAAGTTTTGTTTTTCATGTTTACCATGAGTTAGCTGTGGTAGTTCTTATTTTAAAAGGCTGTTGATATTTGTATCCATTTTAGACCCACTGAAAACAATGGCTTTACTGTGAGGAGGTCCAGATCTGTTGCTGATTCATTTTATGGGAGGCCTTTTAGCAGAGAATTTTGATCCAGAACTCAACAGCATTAAAAAGAGAACAAGCGAAGGGGACTTGAGATCAGATTACCAGTAACATGGAGTCACCTTTGGCATTACAAGGTTGAATGCAGAAGTTGCCATCAACCTGCAAGGTGCTGAGCTCTTCTTGCTCCTTTTACACTTGGTGGAGGAGATAGCAGCTTGCAGGATCAGGCTCTGTGGGGGCCACGGAAGACTGATAGCCCATTCCAGCTCTTGCACAAGGAGGAGAGATCCTCAGTCACACCAGAAACCCCATCAAAAATTTAGCCCAGGCAAGCTGGTGTTAAGACATCAGCGTACGGCTGCCTCACCGAACAGTTGGGGTTTTAATAGGCTAGATATTGTCCCAGCATTTGGTATTCATAGATAATAACAGAGATTAGGTTTACTTAATATATTTGCTATTTAGGCAGATGATTCATGTTAAGCCATCGGCATTCAGTGGCAAACATCATTAGTTCAAATTGTATGAGAGAAAGGCCCAGGAAGAGGAGTCACAATCTGGCCTCTATCACAAACAGCTGTGTTTCTAAATCACCATTTTCGGGTTATTTCCTGTAGTTGTTGGTATATACAGTACACTGAAAATTAGGCCTCAAAAACACTTATTAAAAATTTATACATCTTATGACAGGCTCTTTCAGAAACATAACCCTTAACTAATTCATGTTCACTTACCCTCCGGTTTTCTATTTATAATACTTTACAATTTCTGTGTATTTGTACTATAAATTATTCAATGACATCAAGGTTTTTATTTTGATGAGAGAATTTTTGATGAATTTGACAGAGTAATTACTTCAAATCCTGTTCTGGATTGCTATGAAAATATTTAATTTTATTTACTCCAATAAATAATTAAAATGTGAGAATAGCAGACATACTCACAGTGCCTTATAGCCTGTGACTTCTGTTTGCTTCTCCCTAATTAAAATAGCAATGTTTATGTGTGTACGGATTTAAAATAATAATAAATTAACAACTGGGGAGGGACATCTAAAGGAGGAGGAAGAAGACTCTTGTAGCAACATGCTCAGTCTTAAAAGCAGGAAAAAATATTCTGAAGAAATAGAAAGTTATTGATCCTTCAGTGCTGTTAAATAGAGGCAGTCAGGATAGAATTTCAACAAGGTACATGTTACTCAAATGCAGCCTATTCCTTTTGTAGATTTAAAGTTTAAAAACAGGCAGGCTTTTAGATGCTCCCACCTGATTCGGTGATATTTTAAGCACATGCTTAACTTGAACCCATGAGCAGTTCCACTTCAAGAACGTTCATGCTCAGATTTAAATTAAAGTATTGAAGAACTGTTCTGTAGCAGCCTAAATCTTCTGCTAAATCAAAGATTAAAATTACAGTGTCTCTAAACTCTCTGTCATTTAATCCCAAACAAATACTCTTCACCCTATTGAGAAAAGCTCAGGTCATGATGGTCATTGGTCTGTAGGCTGCAGTCCTCTATCTCCTCCAAAGAATCTGTGTAGACTGAAATTTATTTCTAAGTTTCATATGTAATTTTACTGCTTTCAGATCAGAGGGCTAAAAGACAGAAAAACTGTATGTATAAAAAACAAAGAAAGAAAAGCCCAGTCCTTCAGAACCTCTTAATTGTTTTACAGGTCACAAACAGGCACATAGTAAAAGTTTTTAATTACACTGAAGCCATAAAGCATGCAAGTGCATAGTCACTATCATATAATAACTGGTTAATTACCTTATTAGTTGGCTGCTTTTTTTTTTTTTTTTTTACATTAAAACTTGCTCGTTATTGTCAGGTACAATGGTGATCTGGTTACCCACAGGCTGGTAACTGACAAAATCTGACATCTCTTGACAAAATGACGATTTGCGTTTCACAGGATTGGAGTGAAGGGGGAGACAAGGCATTGGTCAAACAGCTGCAAGGAAAAGTAGTTGGGTTTTTTTAAACTATTTGCCCAACTAAAAGATGTAAATTACAGCCAATCCTAGTTGATAGTGAAAGACAGAGCTTTTTGGTGCTTTAGTCACAGGTAAGAAATTGGTAACAGTCAGCAAACTTTGGCTGCAAATCAGTGTCATCTGTTGGCAGTTTGCTGGACTATATGAAAACAGAACGGGTGATAGTTCAGTCTGGTTCCCCCTGGACACATGTTCATATCTTCCCCAAAACACTAACAGCTTTGGAACAAGTTGGCACTCTGGGTGGCAGCATCGGTGGAGAGGATGTAATCTGAATATTCATAGGGCTGGTGAACTAAATGGCAGAGACTTTGGGACCTTCCACTATCCCCAGTTACTCCCTAACCTCAACAGACTCCATCTGTGTAACTGAGACACAAATTGCACCCTTCCTTCATCCTCAACTGCCTTCCAGTGACACAAATAGTTTGCAGGCTAAACACCACAGGAGGAGATTTTAACCTCAAGCACAGGACATGAGATGCTGCAAAGGGCTCCAGATACGATGCTACACCACAGGAACTTGCTCCCAGGTCAGTCGCTCTCTCTGTCCCTCACAGCAATCGTGCACGCACACACATAGACACACATACACAAAACCACACACACCCCACAACTTCATTGTGAGCTCTGATGTGACTGAAAGTCATGGCCAGTAATAAATCCTCTTTGCTGGTATTGGGTTGGATAGCATGTTCATGGGCTAATCCAATAGCGGACACTAATAAAACGACTTTCAGCTTGCTGCAAAAGCAATTTCTGTGCAATGTGCCATATTTCTATGGCAATGCCTCAAGTCGCAACGAGTAACACGTTCTGTCACAGGCCGTTGTAAACAGTCGGGCTGTTCGGCATGTACCGTGCATGATTTGTCTGAGCAGAGACCTAAAATCTTACACCTGACTGTTTCACTCACTATCAAGCCTAAATAAAACTTCAATGGCAGAAGCAAGCAGGGAACACAAACCAGTTGTGACTGGTGCTTGGAGCCGAACACTTAGAAGCAGAAGACATGGTTTGTTTTTTTTTTTTTTGCTTTTTGTGGAGACAGTGGAAGTAGCAGCGTTAAGGAAGGGTATAGCCCAGGGAGGTGCTGAATGCCAAGCACTTCCAGGCAGTGGGAGAGGAGTTGGAGCTCCTCCTTTCTGGAATTAAAATCCCAGTGGTCACTTGGCTATGGGTTCAGGCACAATGTGATTTTGAGTTCAAGATGGTCTGGTAGCTAAAAGAAGAGCAGAAGGCCTATTCATCTTCTATTCCTGGCCCTCCTATTGATTTGTTTGTAACAGCAGGAGAGTCCTGTCTGGGCCAAAATGTTCCCACATTGGAAGCCAAAAGTTAATTTAAGATAATGTAGCTGTTAAATAAGCATTTTGATTTCAGGGTTGATAATCTCAAAGAATGAAAGAAGAATGCTATACGATGCACCTTTTATGTAACATTTTACTTGCATTCATTCAAAGGCATGAATCTATAGAACAAGCAGCCTCTGTGACATGTAAAACAGTGTCTAGCATCTGGTTGTCCCCTCACCTTTCCCCCTTTCCTCCTTACTCTTCTATTTTTTTTTTCCTAGTGTGTGCAGCTAATGCTGAAGATTTTATTTTGGCGCAATTGGTATTGACTACCTGATGCCTGTGTTTACAGGGTAGGAAAATAACTTAAAATTAAATGACAGGAGCTCTCTGTACCATATGCACCTGGAGTAAAGGAGTGCTGTAGTCCATGCGGTCTATCCCACACTAGGAAATATGATACTGTAGGGGGCATCTCTGTATCCCACTAAACAAGGGACCTGGCCCAAGCTGCCTGCTTGTCCTACCACTGTTCTGGACTATCCTACACAAGGAATGCAGTGTAGTAATGGTTGAGCTCATTCACAGATTTTCAAGTTCCTTGCTTCCCATTAACTTTTAGAGGACTCTTTCCAAAGGGCCTCTGTCTTGCTCTAGCTGTGATCTTGATCTATGTGACAACATAGGAAACAAGTTCTAGCACCAAAGCCACCTTAACATCTGGAGCAACTTGCAGGAAGACCAGTGAATTAGCTAGGGCTTGAAGATTTGCTTTGAAAGATTGAAAAGTTTAAGAAATGCTCCTCAGTATCAAGCCCTTCTCAGTATGTTCCAAAACCCATACCCATAAAATCCTTCCTCCGACAGGCCCAAGAACTAATTTACATTTTTGATTGCTTAGCACTGCATTTAAACACCTTGTCTCCTTTGCCAGTATATTATTACTATTTACAAATCATTAAATGGTGACTGCATAGGAAGCAGGCATAGATGGTGTAACTTCAACTCAAGGCCCTGGGTGTTCCTCCTTTGAGAATGAGGACATTAACTATACCAGGACACACATGGTGCTGGAGTTTTTACCATTAAAAACAGTAAAGCAATTTTAAATTGTGTAAAAAAAGGAGAATAATAAGTCCTTCCTCCAGAAACTTCTTGGGTGGGAAGTGGCATCAGTCATGCCACAAGGACAGGAGTAGCAAGCATATTTCATTGGAAAATAAAGATGTGAGTAAATATACTATGATGAATATAAACTGCCTCTTTCGGATTTAATTAGGAGTCACCTTTTTAGATGACCAGGAATTAAACTTCTCTTTTAAGGCACCACTTTGTACCTGACTTTTCACACGGCAAAACATATGGTAAAAAAGCAGGAATAGGGGATTAAGGTACATTTTAATAGGCAGCATGTTCAGCCAGATGGCCTATTCCCTGCTCTTCAAGAGAGGGAATTCCTGACTCCCTGAGCCCCTTCCCCCCCCAGTCCATATTTTATGCTATAATGCATACTTCTCAGACCACCTCACGCACATCCTCATGTATAGGCTTCTTAAACAGAAATCATGGCCCAAAGGTAAACAAGGGTCTTTCTGGCTTTGAGGACAACAGTACCTCAAGACTTAAGAGTCTTTTCCAGTGACCACCCCATGCCTTTCTCTCCTAATCTGTGCAGCAGGAGCAACAGTATCATGATGCTGTTATATCCATGCTGACAGCAGCAAAGGAAGGCAACAAAAGGACAGAGATGGTGAAGTGCAGCACAAGTCTCTGACTGCCCCAGCCATGGAAAGTTCCCAGAAAGTTTGAAGCAGGGCACAAATCTGAAGAGATTTTTTCTGCCAGCTTCCTTCATTTTTCTCCCACATGCTGCTGTTGAATCTGCCTGTCTGTTCTTCATTAATGGCCCCCAGTGCTGCAGAGCTGTCCCAAAAGATTCTGCCCTCTCAACAAACTAGGCAGAACCAGGAGTTGCCATGGCCAAGCCATCACTGATGGCACTGAGTGATCAGGAAAACATAAAGATGAGAAAAATGAACCATTGTTTGTTGAAAGAAGAGGAAGATAATGGCAGTTAAACAATACAGATGCTCTTAAGAAAGTGTAGCTAGAGAAGAGCCCTAGTTCACATGGTTGCTATATCAAGGCACTTGAAGACTATCCACTATTCATTTTTAAAACAAGAACTAAATGTGGGATAAAAAGTCCTCTAGAACTGAGTTAACTAAATGTCAGCAGAGAGAATTACTGAGAAAACTCAGGGAGAGAAAAAAATGAAGCATACACTTGGTGGTGTGGTTTGGAGAGTCATCTAATGAGTCATCTGGCTGACGCACCATGATGGCATTGATCAGGTACTGGTACCATTGGATGGTTTTCAGCAGCCAGGTGAATTGATCCAGTTTCACTGAAGCGATAAACACACAGATACCCACGTCACCGGAAAGCAAGGGCTAGAGGTGCCAATCTTCCTGACGCTGCACTGAAGCTGCTCTGGACCCTTTGGACAGAAGGAGAGGAGCAGATGAAGGAACTGAACAACTCCACAGTGCCCAGGAACACTACTCCAGGAACAGCAAAGTACGAAATAGAGAAACACCCACATCCAGTAATGTATGTATCACAGCTATTGTTATGCATACCTATGCCTGTGTATATACACACACACATATATATATACACGAAAAAATATAAAGCAAGCAAGCAATCTCATTTTAAGAGAAATACACTATTTTTATGGCATACAGAAAACAGTAATGATGATTACACTTCCGCAGTGGAAGCCTTCATGAATACAAGGTAAATTGCATGACACAAATGCAAGAATAAGGCTTCAAAATTCTGACAAATAGCTGCGAGAGAAATTTGGATGAGACATCAAAGAGAGAGTAGTGGGGAACTTCCCATGTCTGGAGCTGGACAGTGTGTAATGAGCAAAATTCATTATCTTAAACTTTTGGCTATGATGTGTAATTGTTAACCTCTGCCGTTAGTTCAAGGCTCCTTTCAGTAAAATATATGGGCTGCCATCAAAGCTGATTTGGATTAGGAGGCAAGCATGTGCCCTCACTTTTAGGTTATATTAATAGTCCAAAATCAATAACATGCCATAGCTTTCAGAAGGAGTAATAAAACACCTTAAAATATTCCCAGAATACTTATATAAATTATTTGTTCAGTGTACTTATGTTAAAAAGGTTGTCAGTTACAGTGCTCTGAAAGACTCTAAAATTACAAGTCATCTTATTTGTATTTGATAAACCCCCTGCTGTTTTGGGTCAGAGAGGGCTCCAGAATGGGGGGAAAAAAAAAATCATTATTTTCCCTAATAAATAAATTACTTGCCTATATTTCATGTATCACTAAAGCCTGCCAGTATTGAGGGTTTAAATAATAAATAGCAAATAGCACCATTCATTTATTAATAATAACGCATCTTTTCTTCCTCTTAGCATATTTGCGGGCAATGGATTAAACAGTAGTCAGGTGGAAGGACAAAGAGTTGGGCCACTGGGAGCATTTAACATTTCCCAGTTTAAGGTGCACTTGTGAGCACTGACAGCCCTTTTAACTTTGTCTGCGTGGTGTGGTGCCAGGGCTGTGTACTGTCAGTGGTAGGAGCCTTTGGGTTTCAAAACTGTAAAACCCCTTGGAAATCTGATTAGCTAATGGAGTTCATACATGTGTTTCTCAAAAGAAACCCCATTTACAATTAGTCATCACAATACCTGTTTAACCCTGTTCAACAAAACATGGAGGTACCTCACAGGTTTAATGTTCATAACCAACTCTGTCAGGCCAACCCAATCCCTGGCTGTACAGGTGGCAAACAAAGATGTTGGGCAGGAAAGGTGGCAATAAGTAGGGGGCAGATCCAGATACGTGTCTCTCTTACCTTCAGCTAACCAAAGAGATATGTTTTATTTGTGACTGTTCTCAGCATAAACTGCTCATTCTCTTTCTGACATAATCCACATCTATGTCAACCTGACTATTTTTAACAGTCATTCTGCTTCATGGCTCTTTGATTTAAAGAAAAATAAAACGTGAGCAGTTTACAAGAAAGCTGCAGGTTCTCAAGCTCTGCAACCTCCAGACAAATCTCCTCCCCTAAGCAGGGTATTGCAGCTGACTGCCAGTGCAAGTAGTGGCACAAATGTGTACATGAGTCCTAGAGATCATACTTCTTAACATTACCAGCAGGCCAGCCTGTAGGCAGTGGGATAAGTGGATAAGCATGGATTTCAACATCATGCTTTAATCCAGCATCTTCCATGGAGAGTTCAGAGAACACATGCGCACAGATGACCATATCCACCACTGCCTTTCCTCCAGAATAAGAGAGCTGGAACCTCTGTATTCATGTAGGCCATGGCATCATCATGCCTGGTGATGGACAATGAGCCCCTTTCTTCATCTAAACACCCAGTGGGAGCAGATGGGATGTAAACAGCCTCATATTAAACACAAAGTCACCTTTGCCCCTTACCTGGGGAGCTAATCTTTTCCAAGAGTCTGGAAGAAAGCATGTTGCATTCTCACTGTGCCTTGATCAACCCAGACCCCCTTTCTAACAAAATAAAAAGCCAAGAAACATCACATGATACCACACTATCAGACATGCATCAGACTGTGCTGAAATCTGGAAGCTCACATAGGAGGGGTTGCCAGCATTTCAGCTTGTCACTATTAAGAAGAACAAGTATGGTGGCACTCAGTCAGGGTGCAGGATTTTCAAGAGCATGCCCTGCTACCCTCTAAAGGAATTTAATCATGCAGCCAGCTACAGGAACTTCACTTCCAACTACCTACTAGGGTTGTGTTTAAAGCAGACTATTTCTTACAGCCTTACCCACTGTGAAGTGCAGTTATGTTTTTCTACAAGATTTAGCTACAGGGCAAAAGACTTCAAGCATCTAAAAATACAGATGAGAGGTCTGGCATGATACTGCTGACCCAGTCTAATAGGACCCTTGATAGCTGGATGAGTTGGGTCACATCCTACCCCTTGTTTCCTTATGCCCAGAGTGACACTGTCTCTTTTCTGACCTAGGTAAATTGCTTCTTTTCTTCTGGCTACTCCTTAAGCTACCCTAGGCACCAAGCAAGGAAAGTAAACACATGGCAAAGGCACAATAGGCAGAACGGACTTGATCTTTGTTTAAAGCACAGGGTCAGCTCCTTGCTGTGAGCAGATTTTCCTCTTTGGAAACAGGTTCATGTTTATGTTTTAAGTTCCAGCAACATGCTCGGGATTTTCAACATGTGCAGCACATCTGCTCCAGTCCAGATTTATGAACAAATCTGCATATAATCGTGCTGCACTAGGGTGTTGTTGTTGTTGTTGTATTTCCCCCCCCTCCTTCCCCCCTCCATACCCACCCTTTAAATAAAATAGCTTTGTCCAGGGCTGTATAAACCACTGATTCCAAGCCATATAATTTTATGGACAGGAAAAAAAAAAAAAGAAGTTCTTTTGTATTGCACCTGAGCTCATTAAAACCCCCAAATTCCATAATTTTACACTACCATGTGCTGCATATCGTATTTAGTACCTAGCAGGGTAATTGCTTACAGTCCTCAGAGTGAGTGCACATAGGTGGAAAAATGATGGAACAGGTGGGACAAGCCACCCTGTGTTTGGGAATCTCAGGTTTACACCCCTGTGCAGCTGACTTAAAGCTGTGTGGATGAACAGTTCAAAAGCCTGGATTACAGTCTTTTGTTAGCCCTATAGTGGGTGCCAAGTCCCAGACGTCAGCTTCCAGTGAACACAATGGCTTCTGTAGTGCACCAGATAAAATAAATAAGCATGTGGGATACAGACTGGAAAGGGGAGAAGCCAAGGATAAAAGGGTCAAGGTGAAAGATGCAAGATGCCAGAGGAATCAGCAACTTAAACAAATTAACCAGACATCCCAAGAGAAAACAACCCTGGAAAATTCAAGAGAAAGTGAGCAGCCCAAGAACTCTCCTGTGGCAACATTCAAGGTTTCCTAACTTTGTCTGAAATAAAATCAAAACCTTTTGTTCATCTTCACAAAGTGAATGATGTTAAAACAGCTGTTTCTAAATAAAAAAGGGTTTGCATACTCCCTGTCTCTGTGAGCAAAGACTCTGTGAAGCCACCTTTGCCACCATTTCTTGAATGCACAAAGATCTTCTGGGGTGGGAGAAGGAGAGGAAGGTGCAAGCAGATTTATAGTGTGGTCACACGTGCTCTGTTTTGGGTGACCATACTCTTTGGAGACTAAATTCCCCTCACTTGACATGATGTGCTTGCTAAAGTGCTGAATGGGATCCAGTTGCAAAGGTATCTGTGTTCAGTGCTCCTAAGGGGCACATCCTAGAGATGTTTGTCTCAGTCCATGGCTTACCCAGCCTGATGTCTCAGGAAGGATTTAGGCCTCCAGCCTGTAAGAAAGAGAGGTGGGGTTTTTTAGAAAAATGATCTAAGCATGGCTTGCTCAAGGACATACAGGAACATTGCAGCAGCAGAACTCATTTCAGACATGGCTCTCAAGTCCCATCCATGTGCCCTAATCACTAGACTTGTATCAGAGCTGCCGATAAGATCTGAGTGATTTCCTTGTGCCTGGAACTGTAAGTGCATTCTGCTTGAGATTCTCCAATGTCTTATCTACAGCCTTTCAGATAGTTAAGATTAGAAAGCCAGAAAAAAGACAGAGACACTGTGATCACTAAAAACTGTGAACAGGGGGTGACTGAAATGGGCATATGTCAATGTACACCTACACAGACAGTGGGTCATGAAGGTTTTGCTTACGACCCTAGCTTCCAAAGGAAGAACAAAAAAACCCAAAACAAGTATCTCAAAATCACTGAAACCACCAAGTAGGTTTCGCAATGGTCAGAGAAGACAAATATTTTAGTAACAGCAAAGCAGAAACACACAAAAATTACACATAGCTGTGCTCAGCCTTAAATGGTGGGAAAGGTGGAAGGCTCTAACCTCGACATTAGGAAACATTTGACATTTAGAGTTTCAGAACTCTCTTAGCAGGGAACAACTTGTTTCCTTTTTTTTTTTTTTACTGTAGTCCCTCCTCATTTAAAACATATAATGAATGTGAACAGTCATCAGTCTGTAAATACTGGTTTTAAGTTCACTAGAGCTTTGTTGAGATATTCCTCCTAGGTAACAAGTCTGTGGCTCATTAGTCTCTCATTAGCAAGATAGAAATAAAGATGCAAAAGAAAAAAAAAAAAAAAAAACAACTTTCTCCAAAGATATTGTTGCAGTCTAATTGCCTGCAAGGAATTCTTAATAATGTTTACTAATGCCTTTTCAGCATTGCCAATTTTATAATGTTCCAGATGTGACGTTGCTGTTCCCTGCTGTGATATTACTAAGTCTGCTAAGGCACCCACAGTACTAAGTTTGGAAAGATTTTAGCCCCATCTTATGTCATGGACATGAAACAACATCCGTTGGGGCTTTCCAGCATTACATTTGTACTTTTGAAAAAAATGATCAGAAAACCCTGTCTGATCCACTGTTTATACAGAACTAAGTAAATTCAATCACAACGTGCACTGGCTGGAGCCAACAGCCTTACCATGGACATTAGCAGCACTATCAGTTGCTCAGAGCTCAGTGACATTTGCTTTCCTGTTGTTTTGTTTGTTTGTTTGTTTGTTTGAATATATTGTTTTAGACTTTGTGGCATTAATTGGTTCAGTATTTGTAGAGAAATATCTTTTGTTTGGGATATGATTTTATACTGTAAGCAGCATTTGGAATATAAACCATGCAGATGTTAGCAAGGATTTGAGAGCAAGGCTCACAGCAGCAGCACTGTGTTACACCCTTGCTTTACAGCCAAGCTCGGGAATGAAGCAGGCAGCAAACATGCAGATTCTGAAACAATAGAGCTTTTAACCTAAACCACTCTGAAGTTTCTTGGTGCTCTGGGAATAAGTGGGCTGTCCACCTAAGTGGATTTGTATGCCATTAAGAATATGTAAATAAACATCTTTTTGGCCTATTTTACTAAGGAAAAAAAAAACAACTTGTGAGATCATCATGTCTCTGTCATTCTTCCTATCTAACAACTCCTCTACCTGCTGGCCAGCTTTAGCCAAACTGAAAATGTAGTGGAAAACTCCACAATATGAAATTCCTGGAAAGAACTGGGTGGAGAAAAGACCCAATATAAGTACTCTCAGGAGGAAAAATTCTGTGGTGTGAGCGCTGTGTCCATATTAGAGAAAGAAGCTTCATACCGGAAAGAAATAGCAAGAATACCCCAATCACAAGGAAAGTCTCTCTTGGACAAAGAATGCATGAGATAACATGCTTTCTTGATGCTGTTCACCACAGACCAAGCTGAGGGTGCTGATTATTTTTTTAATGGTTTTCCACATGGTCTGGGTTGATTATCTTCTCTGTTTTCAGGATCTGGAGTGCCCAAGTTCTTCAGTGTCATATTAGCCATAACCTGCATGGCCACCATAGCAGATATCTCCCTGTAGCATGAGCATTTCCTCATCTTCCAGCTAAGCAAATGGTCTGGCTGCTACTGCAGCCCTCCCCACAGAGGTAACTGTCTTTCAGATTTGGCTGCACACGTTGGCACTCTCCAACCCAGCTCTGACAAAATGATCCAGATGAGCTACACTTTTCACAGCAGTGTGAAGGAGTATTCAGGACCATTTCACCAGAACCGAGTTAGGGAAGAAGCAGACAGCTATACTAGCAGATTTAAGGGAGATGGCTTTGGGGCAGCGACTAGTACCTGTGTAGCAGATTCAGCTCTAGCTGAAATGGTGATTATGACCATATCCTAATGCACAATCTCAGAATCAAAAATAGGACTGATTTTGTACCACTGAAGGAGAGAGGAGGAGTTACCTCATAGTCCTACAATAGCAAAACCAAAATGTTCAGCAAGGATAATCTGCTCTCTGAGTAGCTGTCCAACCTGTTCCTTCAGAAAGCTTATGCAAAAAAATACATTGGGGTATTGTAACTCTGGTACATCAGTTAATGGCTGCAAAACTCAATTCTTAAATTTATCACCCAGCTGCTAAAATGACGACTCTGTCAATTACTGCTAAGGAGTTCCTGATGCCTGTCGGACTGGGGTAGGACCATCCATAAGGGTACCCTGCACTCCATTCTCTTCCCAGATCCAGAGAAGACAGACATGCTGCAGTCTGGCCACCTTGGCTCATGATGTTAAAAAGCTCTTGCTTCCAACTCTGAAGGTCCCCAGTTCATTTTCCCAGTATGTCAGCCAAGACGGTGGTCCTCACATTTTCACTCTTCTAATAGTTCCAAGCTTACATCACATTCCCCTTTATTTACTCTTTTTCCAAGTTATATATATATCCTTAGCCTTAATCACTGTTCAGCCAAGGTTTCCTCAAGCAGGCCCAAATATACCGATCAGTGGAGCCAATAGGAATCTTTCTACTGACTCCAGCGGACTCAGGATCATAAAGTCATGAACCCACAAACATCTGCAAGATCTGGAGGCATTCCAATATGGATTCAGATTGGACATCAGCCACTCAGGCCCATCTTAATTCATAAATCAACATACCCAACTGACTTTCTCTTCTCTGGATCCCCTCCAATTTGTTAATATGTTTCTGTTAACGAGGTGCTTAGAACTAAGCACAATATCCCCAGTGCAGTCACATGAGAGCTGTTACATTCCTACTTCATAATGTTATGTCTCCACATATCCCAGCCAAAATTGCACCGACTTCACTAGCTACCATGTTTTGTTGAAGCCTTGAAACCCTTGTCCTGTCACTCTTATTCACTGAGAGAGATACTTTGCTCCACAGGTAATCGTGGTAAAGCCAGCAGGACTCCTCACACAGGACTGGCAATGCAAGCAAGGAAAGCAGAAACAGAGAAAGAATTCACATCTAGATTTTCTGAACTGATAAACTCAGACAACAGAATAATTGTAACAATGCCATCCTGCTGCTTTTCTGAGCAATAATCTATTTTCCTCATTGGGATAAATGACTTGGCCATCAGTCTCCTGGTTTAGCCATTTGGGGACTGGATTATTGCTTCATAAACTGTGCAACGCACTTCTATTACTGTTTAATTGCACTGGGCAGAGAAAGGGGGGAAAAAGATTTTGCAATTTCTAACAGAAATCTCCCAGAAGCACTTCTTCTGTGTTACTTTCCTCAAGAGTTAAGGCAGTGAAGTGCATTCCAATCCAAAATTTTCCTCTGAACAAAGAGCATAATTTTTCTTTATACACTTCTGCCAGTGCAGCACACTGCTCCTTTCCTGGACCTGGATGCTCAGTGTAGTGAGATTACACTGTCTTCTAGGCAAACATTTTCTGTAAAATCTCAACTATACATTCTGGCCTACGTTTCTACCCAGATTTCCTATCATTATTAGCAGAAGCTGTCCTTGAACGTCTTCATTCTTTCCATCCTTTTAATTTTGTTTGTTGTCTGCAGGCTCTTCAGCACCGTGACTGCCTCCTGTTCCACAGAGAACATCCGTCCAGCGCTTTGGCCATGAAGCACTCCTGTAACTGAGACACATCCTGCCTCCCAAAGCAAGAGCTGTAACTGGGGGGAGGGGGGGTTGGGAAAGGCTTGGTCTGCAATTTTTTTTTCATTTTTAAACCAGTGCAGCATTCACTTCTGTCTCCAGAATGTTTTCCAACACTAATCTCCATACTCTAACACAGCATTGAAAAGTCAAGATCAGTTCAAGGAAGCTCTGTTCAGCTGGTTGAGAAAAGGCTGGGGACCTGGCTTAAAATTATTTAACATTGTCACTTGTTTCCCTTTGGGAAACTTTACTCAATTTCTTTAATATTATTTCTTTCTAATTTCAGGTGTTGGTTGGAGTGTTTTCATCAGAATGTTTCTCAGGAAAAATACCTTTTCAACAAACATGGAAATTTTTGCTGGCCAAAGCATTCAACACAGGTAGTGCATTTTACAGACTTTTCCCTGTGAAAATCTGACAAAGAAAATGAACAAGAAGTTTCTTGGTGAAATGTTTTCCCTTAAAAAATGCAATGCTTGGTTTTAAAAATGTGGCTTTGTAAGAAGTGTGAAAACTTGTACCAAAAGGTATATTTTTAAATTTTCATCACTATAAATTTCATAGGAAATATCACAAAAGTAAAAACAAAGTTACGAAACTTTTCTGAGCACCAACAAAAAGGAATTGGTAGAACTAAATCTCAGTTTTTAAAAAAAAAAAAAAAAAAAGAAAAGGATTTTTTTTTGCTAGGAACTTCCTGGGCTTACTGTGTCCCAGACAAGTCTGAGAAACTGCAAGCCAGCTTCTCCCTTAAGCACTGCCATGTGTTCTCCCACACTGCTCCACCCACTTGTGCCAAAAACCTGTCCAATTACCTATCCTCTGGTAAACCCTATCTTATCATTTATTTGTGCTTAGCTCTTACAGATTGTTCCCATTGCTTTCCGTTAGTCAGACAGCCAGATGACCTTTCTGCTAAACTCTCTGTATCTCACTGCAGTAAGTTTTTACAAACCACATCTGCCGAGTTTGTCCAATTTGTCCATCGCTGCACCACAGCACATAGCCTGTGAGCTCTCTGGGGCTGGACCTGACTCGTACAGCACCTGGCCAGGGAGCATCTGTTCCCACAGGGCTGCAAGTCTTAACTGGGATTCTTATCTGGTGCTCTTGGAATACCAATAAAAAAAACCAAACAAGCCAATCAACAGTGCCTTTCTACAGAATATTCAGCTGTTATCACAACAGAAGGGAAAATATTTGGCATTGGAAGTTAATTGTTGGCAAACACTGATTTTAACACACTGCTGGGAGTCCCTTCGCAGTAAGCACAGTAGCTTTAATCGTATATAATGTGGGGAAGATGACCCCTGTGAAAGGAGGTGCTGAAGTGGGTGCCTGAACTGCTGCTTGTCCACGCGTGGCTTCTGCTGCTTCGGGGTGAGAGCCCATGGCGCACGCTGTAGCTGTGGGGATCTGTGTGTTTCGGCTCCCATGATACCAAAGCTCACTGGCAGGATGTCCGGCTAACAAGGAAACATGCTGGTATTTTTAACGGGAGGTTAGAGGGTTGAGAGACGGGGACAACAGCAGATCAGATGAAAGGCTTGGCAGGCCAAGTTATCAGGCATACTCTCCTCCAGTGAAATTCCGTCTGGAAATCTCCAATCAGACTCTCCTCTCCTCTCTGCTGTTTCTGGGACATGCACTCCTGCCTTCTGCACAACTTTGCAGTTTCCAAGGAGACCGCATGCTGCTCACCCCACACCTCACTGCAGATGACCGTGTGACTTCACTCGGTCAGGGAGACCATAAAACACTGCAGCCAAAACGATAGCGCTGCAGCTTGACTCACTGTGATATTAGTGAATCCTAAAGGACATATGAACCTAATGATGGGTTGTTCGGTTTGCTTTTTCATTAGGGCTGTTATGATGAGACCTAGACATGGTGTCACTGCTTGGAGACAGCCTAAAGAAAAAAAAAATACTGTGGAATGGCAGTCTTCAAAGAACTGATTCAAATAATCATGTACTTAGTTTCCTGAAGGAAGATAAATATGAGAATTCAATTTCATAATTGTAACAGTAGAAAAATACACTAGAAATTCAACATTTATAACATCAAGTTCACACCAAGATCAAAGATTAAAAATCGGCTGCATTCCTGCTAGTATGAAATGCATCAGTTAGGTAGCACAGCTCAGTGTCAGGAGATGTGAATCTGGAGCCTTGCTTATTTGCAGGCTTCCTGAAGGATTTTGGAAAACTCATACAGGACATAAATGTCATAGCTTTTTTTTTGTAATGCAATACTCATCTCCACCTGAAAATTAGGGTCTGCAAATAGTTTTTCAGACCCCAGGACAAAAAGAGCTATCAAGATGTAAGTTCTCTTTAAGAACCAAAAAGAAAATAGATATCTGGGTGTCTGTGAGTGTAGACATTACTGTTTGTGTAGCCTTAATTCCCTATGTCTTACATAAGAATTCTGGAGTTTATCTCACTGGAATGGGGTGAAAAGAAGAATTTTAAAGTAATTATGAAGCACATATACTACTGTGGAAACCAGCTAGATAGTAATAGTTTCTACTGCAGAAGTGATGGAGGAAGTCCTAATTCAGGACCATAGAAGAAGGAAGCAGAAATAACACATATACATACAGCAGGGTAATTCACAGGTAATACTTGCAACCCAGCTGCTAAAGAGTGCTGCACAGTTGGCAGAATTCAGTTTTCACATGACACTGTATCAGCTGTGGCTATAGCAAATAAAGGAGCAAAGGATGCTATTTACCCCAAGTAGAATCCAGAGCTGGTTAGAAATTAAATATTTTAGTGCTTCTTCTTGGACAGTTTATTAAAATAACCTTCATGAAGATTTTGTCCCATATGTCAACCCACTCAAATATTGTCCAAAATCCCACTGAAAAAAACTTCCAAATGCTACAGAAAAATGGTTAATATTTGCATATATATTTCAGTAGTAATGACATCTTGCCTTGTTAGCCAATTAGGAAGGTAATATCATTGCTTTTATGCAGCAGGAAACACTATTGAACAAAAAAACAAGGAATACTTTTGCTTGTTTGGACAGTCTCCATCTACACAGTCTGCACCCACGGGAAAATTAAACATTCATGTTCATTCATGACAAACATGCTGCTCTCCTGCCATTCAGGTTTCGTCTACACCAATGGCTGTAGTGAACTTTGAGGTCCTCTTGCACCAGTCTTGTGCATTTTGATCATATTACTCATCTGCAGAATAGCTGACAGCCTTTGTCAGAATGATTCACATGGTGGTTCTAGCCAGCAAAGCAGGGCTCTTTTAGAAACAGGCTTATGTGCTACTTCTAGGCATGCCTCTAGGACATGTGCCAGACCAAGAGATAAAACGGAAGGAGTAAGGGACAGAAGTTTGGTAGAGTTCCCATGAACCTGCCTGACAAGAATAGCTGTTAATTTCATGTGTTCCTTAGGGCAATTTTTCAGTCGGTCCCAACTTTTCATGTAGGACTGAAGGTGTATTGATGGGCTAAATAAGCAAATACCACAATTTTGGAGTCATTGCGAGAGGCAGGTCACAGGTGCTTCTACTGTGTCAGAGACATTTGCTCCTTAAAAGCTCTTCCTAGGTCTTGCACAAACACCAACCCTAAATTAATGTTACTCTCTTAAATTCAGTCCTGCCTGACACGTTGCCTAAAACATTCCAAAATTATGATTGTTGGACAACTGCAACAGCTTGCAGTGGAGAAACAGCTGAGCAAAGCATGTCTACAACAATCCCGTCAATATCCCTTAACTGTCCTAGTAAAGGAGATATTGAAGGAAAACCACTATCTACTGCAAATTTAAATAAATTAAGAGTTGAAAATAAGGTGAAGTGAATCTCCTGCAGTGACATAAAGATTAGCCTGGAAAAAAAAACTTGAAAGTAATAATTTATTTCTTCTGAACGGATCCACTTTAAAAACCTCTATCTTGCTCTAAAGTAACAAAGAGGAAAATCCACTTCACTCTTCTGCCGCTGAGGAAATGGTTAATGGGTTCAGCAAAAGGTGGCAGGCTGACTCTTGAGGAACTCCCTTTACTTTGTTAGTGAGTGACACGATCCACTCAATTTGTTGGATTAACTGGGTCTTTTTGAAGATAAATACTTTTTTTTTCCCACTCTTTCAAATTTTGCTCCAGGAGTACAGATTATCCATAAAAATGTGCTGGGTGCATCAGAAATTGCAGCCCCAGGAAAACAACCCTTGATAGAGCAGATTTTCTCTCTTACTGTTAAGTTTCCCACGCTTCTCAGCCAGATTCTGCTGGCCACGACTCAGAGCCTGACTCTTGCTGTGAAAGTACGGGAAGCTGGTTCATCCTTGCAGCTTACAGACCCTGGGTGTTTGAGCTGCAAGGGTTGGAGTGGACGTCAGAGGACAGAGACATGACACAGAACAGCCTTCTATAATGGCTGGTACTGTAAAGTCTCCAATCTCCTGGCACATTGGCCATCTGACAACCTGTAACACATGTAGCACCTATGTGAGGAGAGGAGAGACCTCACTGTCCTGATGGGGAATGAACACAAGGTCACAAAGGAGAAGACAGAAAAGGAATATAATCCTTTGGCTTTCAAGTCCTAGGCTGCATCCAGCTCCCTCTTTTGTATATTATCTTGCTCCTCCTCCTACATCCACAAAAAGAAGACAATGCAACTCAAATACTTCTGTTCGGCAGGCTTTGTCCATAGGAGGCTTTCTGCTATGGCAACCAGAGGTAATGCACAATATACTGTGTTATCTGATGATTCAGCTCACACTGTCTCTGGAATCAGTTATAACCTCATGGAAGAAAGATGTCTTTTTAGGGCTCTTACCTGAAGGCGCAGAGAGATGCTTAAGTGACTACCAACCAGGAGTTCAGAATATCTGATCCTTGTCCTGGGTTTTCCCTCTCTTTCTAAGCAGCAACTCATGCTCAGTTTTAGGTCTTCACCTACCTACTTGCAAATTACAATTCTGCCTATTTAGTGGAGCCTTGTGAAATTTAATACTTAACTAATAACTTACAAATTATTCTGGGCTTTCCTAAAGGTATCTGTATAAGGCAGAACTGTCTGGAGGCCTTATCATGAAGTGGGATCCCATTGTATACAGAAAATATAAGACCCTATAAACAGCAAAACAATGGAACAAACGCCGGCACATCTGGAGATGCAGCAGTGGATAACATTTTAACCTCACTTTTTTTTTTTTAAGTCTCCCACACTGCATTCAAAATATTCTGCAAAATCCCACTTCCCGTCCTGACCCCATGGCAAGAGGGAACATGGAAACCAGGGAGAGCAGGAAATTCCACTCAAATTCCAGCTGCAATCATTTCTGTGAACAAGAGGGATAAAATGCAGCGGAGATCACGGTAGATAAATGTCATGTGCCCGAAGAGGCAACCAGTAAAGAACAAGGTCTAGGATGGGGTGCAGGTTACACATGGAAGTGGAAGTAGACAGCCCTGATCCTTGCCTTATATTGTACATCAATATTAATTAAGAATTGACTTTACATAAATAAGACTAATACTGCTAAAGGTGTCTTGTTGAATTTCTTGTTCCCCATGACAGCTAGTTAGAACTTCACCCCAGCTTTTAAGAGGTGGGAGGAAAGACTGGAATTCATTCAAAGGCTTTTTTAATCATTACTGTAGATATTATGTTAAAGTTACCAGAATGAAGTTAAGAATGCAACCCACATACACTTCTTGAACAAAGGAAAGGAAGTATCACAGTTTTGCTTAATATATTCACTGGGCCTCTCTTGGACTGTGAAGCTGTCCTGAAATACTCAGTTCTCTTCAAAAGCAGGAAAAGTTAAGCCCAGGAACCCAAATTCAGTGCCAGCAGAAGATGTCTATCTTCTGATTCACTAGAAGTCTGATTTAACTTGGTGAGTTGTTCTCTGATATTTTAAATCCAGCCTTATAAATATTTAGCTTCTGTTGGTGATCATGCTTGTGCAAGGCAGAAAGAGAACTGCTTAACTCTTAGAGCTATGTCTGCATAGGGGTTTGTCATGTTTTAAATAGGTCTCTTAATTTAAGTTAACACATGAGAATGGTGCAAACTCAACACATAGGCAGGTCTGAGAGGTAAGAACCACCCTAACTACACTGGAGATGATAAAGACCCTCTTCACAACTCTTCCAAAGCTGCTCCTTTGCAAACTGAAGGTAAGGGAATCACCACCATCACATGGTCTATTTGCGTACAGGAAAACAACCTTTTCCATTTGGCTGTGGATGTTGCCATGTCTTCATTTGCCCTTGCCATTTGCCATCTTCCCAAGGGACTTTCCAAAACAATACAGAAGGGAGTCAACATCACTCTGACAAGTTGTCTTCTGTTACTATGCCAATAAAAATGATCTTCCTTACACCACACTTCTCCAAACCTGACATCTGTCCTAAATCTCAAGTCATACATACCATTCTTCCATTAACATGAGTCATCCTACAGACGTCCTTCTGCCTCTCTTAGAATCATGTCAGAAAGAATCATTGACTTATTGTCAGCAGATTCAGCCTGCCATGTAGCAGTGTCTGCAGAGCCCTCTTCTCTGATCATCTTGTTCTTACATCCCAAAAAAATTTTGGAAAATACTTGCTGATCTGTAGGATGTTAGAAGCAAGGGAAGAATCGCCTGTCCTGTACTGCTACTCTGTCTGGAGTATAAAGGGTAATTTGACAAATTTTGGAGTCCTTTACCTTGAAGCAGAGCAGATAAACAGCTTCTCTTCAGGAACTCACAAAGCCCCAAGTTGCCTATATAAAAGACCTGGTGCTAGTGATGCTGTTGAGAATTTCAGGAAATGTAACTGAACTTTCTCTACAGAGATTATGGGCATTATGTACAGGCATCTTGCCCGATCTATTTCGCACAGGAGTCTATACCAGACCCTGCCTAATGCCAGATGCTTAAGGGTAAAATACTGGGACTTCAGAGTAGAAAGTTGCATAAGAATAGAGAAGACAATGAATGTATTATGCCTTGAATCATAAGCTATTTATCTCCCTTCTGTTTTTAAAGCAGAGACCAAATGGGGAAGAAGCTTCCATTAAGAGGCAAGGGACATGGCAAGCCCTGCTACCTGTTTTCATTATTACACCATCTTGGTGTCTTGAAAGATTTATTAACTCATTCTCTTTATTGGTCTTTTATTTCTATTTGTAAGCATCTAATGTTGCCTCCATTCTAATACACTTCACAATGGCCTTTCTGCAAAGTCAGTGGAGATCAGTCTTAGCCTTCATCTCCTTTCCACAAATGGAAATCTCTTTGCAGAGCACGGGGGTGTCTGTGGTTGTGCTTGGATCCAGGAAGTTGAGCCACATCTTTGCCTAGTGTAAATCAGCACTGAGACTTTACCTGATTTCTGGTGGGAATAAGGAAATCCTTACATGATCATTCTGCAAGTTCATATAGTCCATAGACAGCTAATTCTTTGAGGGAGGTGCACAAAACAAAAGTCTGTTTTCTCTGAAGTGCACCTCTGTGTTGTGCTACATAGGAGAGATTTGCCGGCTCATGAAGCCCAGAAAAGAGCCTGTGGTGGGCTATGACCACAGGAGGGAGGATGCGCAGATTCCTGGTTTGCAGAGCTTTGTATGTCCCCATCTCTACCCATTTCCCTGCTGAGCTGCACTCATTTCCACCTTCTTTTGCTGCAGCTAATTGCTCTGGAGACACAAAATGCAACTTCTCTAAGAGCTGGAAGTTACTCAGGAAAACATTTATGCCCATAATTCCTTTCAGTCAGAGCAATCTAAACACCAGAAAAGTCCTGTGCTTTCTTTCCTCAAAAGCATTAGGGTTTTCTTTCCTGACTGTTCACTCTTTGGGGTAATGGAATACACATGATGAGTGCACTGGCAACACATACAGTAATCCCAGTGCACTGATGCAGGGGGCTGTGGGAACTCCCCTGCCATGTCCTGACTACAGCCCTGTCTTGACATACACAGCATGAAAAGCAGCTACAGGGGATCTCAGGGAACCGCACACAGGAATCCCACTCAAGAAAAGCTGAAGACACATTGAAGTAGGGAGATCAGCTCTGAGCCAGCTGCAGAACGACAAAGAAGTATAATACTCCAAGCACTCCTCTGCTCACCACAGCTCACCTTGTCTTAGGATGCAGTGTTCCCTTACAGTCCCATCCCAAATGCAAAAGCATATGGTTGGGGTAATCACCGTGGCTAATTGTCATGTGCGCGCACACACACACACACAAAGAGCTCAGTGCTTTGGGACGTGCCCACACCCCATCATCAGCCAAGTGGGGGAACAACATGTCAGTGAGGTACAGATGAATCAGTTCATTCCATCCCATCATGACAGTGGACAGCAGGCTGCCACAAAACAGTACCATTTCTGAGCCAGACAACTACCTTGGCTATAATTAAAGCTAATTATTCAAAGGCACCCTGGTCATGTAGCGTTGTTCAGAAGCTCCCTGCATGAGCATGTAGGCAGCAGGGCTGTTTTTCTTCATAAAAACTTATGAGGAACGCTGCGCAGATTAACAGCTTTAATGACAAAAATTACCGCTTAGAACACTGACTTCAAATCAAAGAACAATATCTGCAGACAGATATTTTCATGGTTTTCATAACAATTCATTATAGGTGGCACCAAGGGATTACATTTTTATTTCCCTTGTGTCATTTCTCTCAGACTCAGGTTCATTTCTCTTAATGAGGCAGCAGAAGATAAAGGGCAGTGAAGGCTCCTCCAATGCCTCTGCAGAGTGTGAGGAGTTTAGGGGCAAAGTGATAACTGATCCTCTAAAGGAAGAGGGAGGGCTTGGGAGGGGAGGAGGAGAGGGAGAGTGATGGGCTGGGATGTTCTCTGCCATAATGAACTAAAATTAAGACATAAATTCTCATACCTTTGTTCCAACCAGATCTAACAAAAGGGATTCAGCTTTTTAATGAAGAATGGATCAGTAGCAAAATTATTAGCTAATTAATTGTAAAGGGAAGTGAAAGAAGGAGGAAAAAAAAAAATTGCCTGAAAAGACAGGAGCGAAAGTTCTTCTCATAGGCTCTCAGAATAGGAAGAAAGACCCCGAGCCTGGAAGCCTTTACTTGGACAGTGAGGCCTTTCTTCACACGTAGTTTAGGATGGCAAGGCAAAGGTCCATGCAAGAAAGAATAAGAACTAAGCAGAGCTCAGAATGGAATTTGGGATTCACCTGATAGTACTGGGCTTGTTAGGACTCAAAAGAGGTTCCCAGTGGAACTGGATGGAAAGTCTCCTGTGAAATAGGTTTCTGTTGGAAAATAATGTGAAGACAGCACAAAAAGGTTCCAGGGAGTGGGGGACTCCTGGCACAGTCTCAGTAGACCAGGCAACTGTTTTGTTTCTAAAACCAAAAACATCAGCCCGAATGCTTCAAACTCATCTGAGAAAAAAAAAAGAGAGAGAAAAAAAAAGCTAAAGAGAAAACTGGCATTTCCAGTCCATGGAAAGCTGCTTTATTCCTGAGTTTTGTTCCAGCATTTGCTCCAACAATTTTGGTTTCCCATAAGTGGGGCAATCTGCATTTCAGCAAGCTCTGACCATCAGTTAGGGCCTCAGGGCTCCCAGCATTTGTGGCTCTAAGAGACATAAAAAGAGAATTCAGGGTTCCTCTATTTTGGGGATCACACTGCCAATGAAGAATGACTTTGGAGCTTCCCAAAGTGGAACAAAACTGAAATGGGGAAATCAAAAAATCTCCAGTGAAGGGAATTGTTTTATTTGGGTTAATTCTAATTTAGATCCTTCTTCTGTCTGCCTTAAGTAATGCTTTCCTGAAAACCAGTATTTTAAGCATTGCTAGAGTTGGGAAAAAGCCTGGGAGCCTGGATGGGTAAATATATCTGACAAGCCATAGAGACAGGAGACAAAGGGGCTAGACAGGGGAAAGGAGAAACCAAGGATAAATGAGATACAGTTAGTGGCATTCATGTGTGTTTGGCTGTGGTAAAGGCAATCTTGAGAAAGAGGAAAGAAGTATTTTTATCATAGCCCCTCTCCCTGTATTTATTCTTGGTTCCCAACTTTTCACCCTGTAAATGAAAAAGGAATAGCCATCCTTTTGGGATGGGTGGGCTAGGCTGGAATAGGACCTCACTTTATGAAGTAAATATATGGAGCATTTAGCCCACACTCTTTCTGCCTCCTTCAAACAATGAGGAATCCTTCATGCCTTGGCAGGGCCCCCAGTCACACAAAGGGGTGTTTCACACCTGCCTTCCTGCTCTGCACTGGCACCAGAGAGCACAGGCTTGCAGATTGAAAAACACGAGTCTATGGACTCCAAGGTCCCTTCCTGTCTTGTCTCCAGTGAGTCAGGCCCCGAGAAAGTACAAAGTTGACCTTCAAAAAAATTTTTTAAAAATTAATCTATATGTGTATTTTATATATAAGTATCAAGAGGGTAATTCTTTGCCTTCTGCTTCCCATATTTTTCAGTCTTTTCATTTGAAATCAACAGGGCTTGAATCATCTCTCTCGTTTAATGAAGGCTGAGCTTCTTGTGGACTCACATGACAGCAGGAGGTGCTGCTCACTGAAAAGCCCAGAATGGTGGGAGACTTTGATAATATCACGAGAGTTGGTAACAGGGGCAGAAGACTTTGAATAAAGCTGTCTGACCTCCTTGGCCCAAGTGCTTTTACAGCCAAGCAAAACAATTTCTCTGGACACTAATGAATAGACTTCTGTCATTGTTCATCATAATAATGCCCCGATCCTGGCAAGATTACCTAGATGCTACCATAATCCTGCTAATAAGTGATGATTATAAAACACACACTTGAGGAAAAGGAAAGGTAGAATTTGGATCTTTTGCCCCAGTCTCTTCCCAAAGGAAAGCAGGATAATAAATGACTTCTGAGTGTGATATATGACAAAGAGCCTTACCAGATCAGAGTCTACGACAGCAAAATTCAGGCAGCTCACTCAGTTTTTTCTGTAAAAATACTGCTCTATTCAGTGTGAGCGGCCTGATAAATGGGGGGGGACCATACTGAAGACATCTAGTAAGATAGGTTTTTTTTCTTTCTGGGGGAAACAGCTGGAGACAGAAAGAAAGATTAATTGTTTTTTGTGAAACAAGCATTTTTTCAAGCAAGAAGACTGCCTCATAATAGTACGGTAATATATGATTCTCCTGTTAAGTGTGACTTCCTATCTAGTGACTTCTGTTTCACAACAGAGCATGTGTAATGTCCCTGCTGTCCCATTCCACTAAGCTGCTGCCTGTTGACTATGGAAGGTACCACAGGCTATGTATCACAGGGCAGGTGATCAGAGTTTGTGTTTCAAATGTGAACATGAGGGTTTTTTTCTTCATGATTTGATCCATTACAGCTGATGGAGGATGCAGCAGAGCAGAGTTTCTCATGCTTTCTCTACTTCTTGTTTAAGTGGAAGTACTACTTCCAATGTGGACATAAAAGGAGGGCTTCGTTCAGAATCATGAACAATGTGTTAGGCAGGTAAAATACTTGTTGCATTCTGTAGCCTTAAAAGCAGGGGATGAGATATTGGTATATGCAATGAATAAGGCAGAGTTAAGATTGCCTGACTGGGAGACCTCCACAGGTACAGTGTAACGAGATCAGGGCAAATTCCAGCACAGGAAACATTTAGGTATTCATGCAAGAAATGCGTTTCTACCCCACCTGTTATTATTCATTCCTGCTAACAATACATATGTCACCTCATTTGCACACCAGAAATACCCAGTGTGCAAGCCCGTGTGAATTTAGAAAGCCCAATATATTTTTTTGCAAAAGAAATACCTTGCTTTCACAATAAAGTTATCAGCAGCTCAGCTACCACCTGAGCTAAAAAAGCCTTCGTCTTAAGGCAAGAGTCTTTCTCTTCCCACTGGATTCAATTTCAGTGGGAGCTAGGCCAGGAAATTGCTTTTATTTATATTCTCCACCCCTGGCAAAGTCAATGGCCTCATTAATCCGCTGATGGGCCAGCACCAGGATGGAAACTAGAGATGCAGCAGGGAAGAGTGCTAGAGGAATTGCTGCTTTTCTTCTCTCCCCAGCCTTCACCTTGCTCCCACCCTAACCTCACCTTCAGATTCCTCCCACCATCCCTCGGAGCTCTTGCCACCGTCTTCTTCTTTCCACCTGGATCTCCACCCTTCTTGGAGATGGAAGAATATAGCCCCAAATTCCATGGATATATCGCGTCTGCTAGGACAGATTGAAAAAGGTTGAAACTAGCACACTGCCTCTGGGTTCAGGACCAAATAAACCTTCACTTTCCTAAAAGTGCAATAAAATTGTAATACAGCCTGTAGAAAATTAATTATGACCTGACTGTGGTGAACCCAGGGAAAGTTGTCTCCCTTTCAGACCACAGTTTAGATTCCTACTGAACCCCTGTTGGAGGGGCTTCTACCCTCTCGCTTCTTTTCAATACATCTTTTTATAAGTGGTGTTGAGCATGGGCTTTAATACTATGACTGGCTTTGCTTTGACTTTTATTTTCCATATAATCTGTCTTGCAGTAGAGAAACTGTGAGCCAGTCAAAAAATGTTCAATCCCAGTAACATTATTGCTTAAAGGCAGCATGGCAAGAATTTCTGCTAACTAGTGGGCAGTCAATTTACTCTCCTAATAGGTTCATCCTTTATTAGGTATTTATTTCAGGAGGTTAACCATAATTAGACTGCATTCAGAAGCTAAATAATACAGGAATGGAGATTCGGGCCTGGAAATTTGTTTTATTTGCTCCTCGGATGTCCAAAGAAATTCTCGGCACAATCTGTATTCCTCCAGGTAGGGGGTTGCACAACTAAACAGCTCCAATGTTTCTGCCAGGAGTTTGAATTTGTCTTTCCTGTACAAAAGTTATTGCCAAGCTGTAATCTTTCCCTGAAATACAGCGTGTGGAGCCAACGCTGAACCCAATTTACTGTGGCAGATGAATATAGCCAAGGTGGTGGTCTGAATGTTTGGCCTAAAGGCACAATCCAATTTTCAACTGTTTCAAAGCTATTATGTCAAAGGCTGTTTGCATAAACATAACAATAGCCGAGCTCGCCGTCAGCGGCAGCAGGGGAAGGAAAGTCTGCCCTCTCCTGCCTGCTGCCGGCAGCTGCTTGCGAGCAGGCGGACAGCCACCCAGAAAATTCCCTGCGTGGCTGGGATGGAAAGAGTCAGAATTCTCAGAGAAGAGC
>JAAGNO010030350.1:0-10888 GCA_033439905.1 Ceryle rudis
GAACTGACCCCTGGGGAACACCACAGGTTATGGGTCACCAGCTGGAGTCTGCACCACTGATCACAACCCTCTGAGCTTTACTGTTCAGCCAGCTATGGCTTCCCCCTCTCTTCATTTTGTTCAAATTGAACATTTTAAGGACCAGTAGAATATATATTCATAATCTTGAAAATGAGAAAATGAGCACTGTGATCACTTCTTTTTGACCTACTGAATAGAACAGACCAGGGAATGTCACTGGGAAAAAAAAAAAAATTTGCAAGTAGCTCATATTTTCCTCTAAAGTTTGAACATATATTTTAGAAAGCCATCTATTTTTATATAAAAAGATTTGAGAAAACATACATCTTACTGCATTTTTAGATATGCTCTTCCAATAGACAGCTATCCTTCTTTGTGAAAATTGCACACCCTATTTCTAATAAGACCGTCTCTGCCTTCTCTTCCAGCTATTGGTTTTCATTATACCTTTTTCTGATAAATTGAAAATCCTTCTGTCACCATTATTTCATTTCTCATTGCTGAGGAATCCCTTTCTATCTCGTGCACTTTAGCTGGGAAGTATCGCACAGATGAGAGGGAGAAAACTGAAATAACCACTCACCCACCTGCATGACAGCTCATCCTATCCAAATTTAGATGGCCAACTACTAGAAAAGCATGTTAGTTAAAAAAAAAAAAATAATATATATAGGCAGCCATTTCCGTAAGGTAATGTAGCTAGGCACTTGCAGGAAAGAGGTAGTATCTAAATTTTATGAAAGCATGAGAGCTGGTCAGATTGTCCTAAACTTCTAAGAGTATGATACTTAAAGTGACTGTAGATGGATGAGGCCATATTTCCTGACATGTGTATGTACATTTATTGAAATTTATCTCTTTTTATTACCTCTCAACAGCACAGAACCCTTAAATTTCTATCAGGTGTTTTCATATTTATTTTATGATGTGATCACATAAATTAGCAGAGAAATCCCAGAGATGTGGAGGAAACTGTTAGTAGATTGAGGATAAAAAAACCCCACCCTGTTTTTCTTAGGTTAACTGTTCACTGGATCACTGCAATTCACCATCATCAACTTTCTCCCTCAAAAAAGATCAGGGAAAAACTTTTCTGAATTTTAATTGCAGCCTTGGGGTATTGTGATGATATAACTGCCTTAGCAACTGCAAAATACTGTGAAATGCATTTGATAGAAAATATAATAGATGGATTATATTAATAGTAAAGTTAAGATGATATGGCTAGAATTCCCCACAGTTCTTTTTTGGCAGGTTGAAGGTGGAAGAAAATGGTAATACAATGTCAACAATTATTCAGCATGACAAGTTGGAAATTGTGGGCTTTTTTTATTTGACATCACTCAGCGGTCTTAGAAGTTCAAGGCTTAAGTCAGTTATTAAGAGACATCCACATAAAGCCATACAGCTGTCAAATATGGCTGCCTGTCAAAGTTTATTCTGAAGCAGGAACAGCCAGCTACACTGCATGCAGAATATCAATGGCAAAATGTCCTTAATAAGTCCCAAGAGTTCAACTGTACTGTCTCTAAGGATGTAAAAGTTTTGGAGCATTACTGAAACTATAGGTTTCAACTTCACCAAAAAGCAAAGTTGATGCTTTAGAGCTGCACTGAAGTACAGAAGAGTGGGAGTTTTAGTATATATAGCTATATATATATACACTGAAGTATATATATAAAAACTATATATGCTAGAACTTTCAAGTTCAACGTCTGCTGATGTCCTCAAGCTCAAGAGCATGGACACTTCTGAACCAAATCACTCTTTCCTGATCACATCCTCTACAAAAAACATTTGCACATCTATTCATGGACCCTGTGTGAGAAAGACTGCTCCCTTTGGTATTTGCTATCACTTCCAAGTCCTCAAACCTTCACCATGTGGTATCTTCCAGACTTTTTCCATACACTTAACACATCCTGGGTGCAGTAATGGCAGCAGGATGTCCCCTTCTTGCACAAACCTTGTCTCCTAAGACAGAATGCTGTATGATGTTGTGTTAGCTGTCCATTTATCTGTCTTTAAAATTTTTTCATCTGCATGGCTAATTTCAAGCAAATTTAACATAGAAGTAGAAATGCCCAAGATAATAGTTTTCTACACTTCTGACAAATGGTTACATGATTGAACAAGATAGCTATTCTAATTTATTATTCTAGTTGAGGAAAAGACAGACCAAACTCATTCTTTACATATTTAAAAGGCATAAGCTAGTTGGTCCACCTGGGCATATACGGTGGCTTGCCAGTCTGTACATATGTTGTTCTTAACAAGCCACAATATGTGCCGGTTTAACCCATATATGTAAGAAATGTTGAAGAACACAAACAGTACTTTAATTATTTTGATTTCAGAACATGTGGGAAGCTGGAATGACTGGTGCAGAGAGACGGGACGTATGAAATAAATACATAGGAAACAAGGGTTTGTACAAGAGTACTGTACTCTGCCAGCACAAGACTGCGCTTCAGGGCAACATCTTCTCCAACAAGCAGGACTCTCTGGAGCACCAGTTCAAACGCTTCAACCAGGCCACCACCATCCTCAAGTCACAGGACTTGGATTCCATCATCTGTGACATCAAATTCTCCGTGCTCACCTACCTCGACGAGTTCTGCTGTGATTACATGAACACCTCTCTGCTCAAAGCCCTCAAGGACGTCTTCATATGTTCACATGCCCACTGCTGTGATTTTGGGTCTCAGTACAGAAATAGGGATTCCATGTATTTTAGAGCTTCACAAAGTTTAATGTCAGAAGGATACATTCCCGATTATTACTGAGCATTGTATGTTATCCAAGCAATATAGAATCTAATAACTTAAATATTACTAATGCATTGCAGTCTACTGAGGATTAAATTTCTGCATCTCACAGAAAAGCATAAAAATTACACTGATTCCCAAGGCCACTGTACTGGGCTGGAGTTAACAGAGATACAGCAAACATTTTGGTTGATAAAAAATTATTCAGAGTGGTAAAGAAGAGTGTGGAAATGCTGAAGGAACTTATGATTGCACCATAAAGCCAGCTTCACCAATAAACCAGCAGACACTGAGGTGACCATTACCATTAAGGAGTTAACTTTGGGTTAACTGATGAAGTCCCTGTTAACTGCTGCCGGAAAGCTCTGCTCCCACATAGCAGTGTTATGAATGCTCCCCATCACTAGCTGAGTAGCAGTCAGCTGCTCAGACAGTCAGTTAAAGTGAATATGTCCCTGCCATTTCCAGTCTGAAGCCTGGGTTTGTCTGCAAACCTCAAAGTTTAACTGCTGAAATCCCTGACAGCCCTTTATTCTGTTGGGCTTTATGCAGTATACAGACTGGAACTGGAAACAACAATCTGGATGTAGCTTCACATCCCTGTCCTCAGAGACGAGATGAATTTCCTCTTTCTATAGAATATTACATTTTTACAGTAAAGGACTGCATTAGCTTTTTATTGTCAGAACAGAATCCAAGATAAATCTGTCTCCCAATGATTTACTATATCCAAAGTCTACCTCCTGTAACTGCAGGTATAGTCCAAATTCTTCTTCTCAGATATACCATGGACATGTTAAAAAATGGTTAAGCCATATTATTTCAAAATAACAGGTCTCGGATTTAGCAAGGTTTAATTGCATAATTCAGATCACCCTTCAAAATGGCCTTTCCTGCTCCTTTCTTTGCTACTGTGTCAGTCACAGTGCTGTCCTTTAGCATTTCACAAAGGATAAAACACTAGATGAAAGAAAATAGAAATACTATACCCGAAAAGAGAAGTAAAAGGATTCAGGTCACTATTCTCAAGTATCTCAAGGGAGAGTCAAGCCCATCTTGTGATTTTGGAGAAAACACTGGACATGAAGCTGAACAAAGTTTTTGAAGGAAAGTAAAATTCTCATGTTGTATAGAGCTAATAAAAACCCCTAACTCATGTGATCCACAGCCTCTGTGGTTTGTTATAAACTGATAAAAACCAGCTATCTGACAGTTGCAAGAAAAGCAACTTGCCCAGGCAATGCATTGCTGACCGAAGAGGATTTTGTGAAGAGGTTAGAGGTGAGATTTACTGGTTGCTACATGTAAGGAATGTGGCCACTATACTCATTAATTCCTGAACACTCTTTATTTTAATGCTTACAGGGTGGTGTGACATTTAGGTCACCTTTAGTCTGAAGTTGGCATTTGCCTCACAGTTAGATTAATGAACACTCAGGGAAAGCTCAACAAATGCTAGAATCTAGTGAAATCGAGAACACTTTGGTGTCCATTAGCAGCCTACGTTTCATCGGGAAAAAGTGACTGTTTCATTGATGGCCATAGGAGAGTGTGCATGCTTGTCTAATTTTCCTTGGTTTTTCTTCATGGAGACATCAGTCTTCCCCTACTCCTTTCCTGTATTCCACATAATGACAATATCATCACACCTTGGCGGGTGTCTTATATCTGAAGAGGCTCAAGGGAACAATCTTGCTCTAAGATCCATGACACTGATTCATTCCACCCAACTTTAGTTAGTAGCTTTCCTACTCTACAGTAAATGACAAGCACCTCCAGAAAGAGATTCAGCTCTCTTAGATCTGAACAGCTATTCTGCAGATAGTTGTTTTCTATTAGTAGCTATCTATGGAGCTACAGGTGGTTCAGTGCTTTGCTTATACTGCCCAGGCAGAGAGGCTGAATTCTGATTTGTATGTTCAGATTGAAAGGACCAGAATCCCCAACCATGTGCTCTGAAGGAAACAGTGTTTCACACTGTAAATAAATTACGCTTTTCCTAAAGTCAATTCAGTTGGTGAAAATACTAGGGAACATTAACTGAAGTAACATAAAACTTTCAGCTCATCAGACTGGTCTTAGTGGCACCTGTGTCTTTAGAGCAGACAATGAAAGAATAGCTTGAAAGAAAGAAAGAGAAGACATGATAAAAAGCACTGTGGACTTTAAGGTAGATTACATCAAAATAACCTCCACTTCTCTGATTAAAGACCTTGATTTTTCTGGATAGGATAAATCTATTCTCTCTTCTACATTAAATCCACTAACTATTTTTTTTCTACCTAGATTCTGATGAGATATTTTATCTGATATGATAAAATATATATCTAGATAGGTGGAGAAGAGGATGATTTGTTACATGGGAAAGGAACTGGTTAAAGAAAAAAATACTCAATCTCATAAATAGGAGAGATATAGGTCTTCATAGCAAGTTGGAACGCAAGGGCTAACACAACCTCACTATGTGTGGGAGGACTGTGCAGCCACATGGCCAATCTGCATCGCATGATGTGAAAGCACACCTAGTATAAGATGGTATTACCAGAGAAGGAGTTGTAGACACATTTCCTCCCTCATCCCCAGAAAATCCAGGCATGCATATGCTAATTAAATCTTAGAGGTATTAATACCAAGAGGTATTAATAAGGTCTATGTAGACTGTACTATCGTCAAGTACAAGGTCATACAACATTGTTTGATCTATGCCGGTGTCTCATCAGTTGGGAAAAAATGGAGAGAAAAGGCGTTATGTGTATTGTCAATCAGAGGATGATTATGAGTAATTAATTTGGTGTGACCATGAAAAGGCAAATGCACCCCTAGGATCTAAAAGATAAGGTATTTCCAGTAGCAATACAGGATTACTAATGACATTGTACAAAGCTTCATCGAGAATATTGCACATAATTCTGACCTCGTATATTGAAGATAAATTTGTTCAAATGGTAACAGAGGAAAAGGCTGGCTACTCGGGTACACAAGGGAACTTAGAAACCATTGCAGAGACTAAAGAATCTCACCTTGATTAGCCAGGAGAGCAGAGGCAATACAGCTCTCTTCAGACTGAAGGACTGAAACGTGAAAAAATTTTGAAAGCTCAAGGTTGCTGCTGACAAGGGAATAAAGCAGCACAGCCTGGCTTTAATGAAAAGTAGAAAGAAAATTAAGAGTAAGTTTGTAAGCACAAAATGTTCTGCAACAGCTTGCTTGAAAAAGTATCAAGGAAAAAACCTACTCATTTACAAGGTGGAAAAGAGTCACTTAGTGAGAGGAATCCCATGAAACTGTGAAATCATTATAATGTAGGTCCTGCCCAATTCTACATTACCACAAAGCTTTATAGATTTCTGACTTCCACCTAATCAATAATCTAGTAGTAGTTGACCAACAGCTTCAAAAATATTTGGAAAGTGGACAGACTGATAGGAAGCCGTGTTTATTTAGCATACCATAGTAAAATTCATTCATATGACTGAAAAATCTTTTCACAAAATCTTTCCACAGAACTCAGTATAAGACGGTGAGCAAAGCTGATGGAAAGAAAACATCTTGACCAAAGTACAAAGAATGCAACTGCTAATCAGTTTGGCTGGTTTCAGATAGGTGTCTTATAGCCTTGTTAAAAATATTGGGAAATATTTGATATATGTTTACTCAGGTTTTTCCAAGGACTTCTCTATTTTACATTTTGGGGACATTTCCCTGTGTCCTCAGTGGATTTTCTGTCTGCCTAATGATGAGGAAACAATAATCTTTTCTTCAACCCATGAAACTCTCACCCTTTTCTTAAAAATAACCATTTCATTATTACTAAATTGAGCTCGAATGATAAAATGGTGTCTGAATGTTCTTAAAAGAACCAAAATACAAAAAGACTTTACTAAAAGGTTATATATTTACCATACATTGTATATTAGTGTAAATAGAATTATACTTCTTTTAATCAAAGCATGACAAAGTAACAACATCTAAATTGATATGTGGAAAATATAATCCTACAAGCTGTCAGAATCATAAATACAGAAGATGAATTTTAAAGACAGGAAAGCAAACATATTCAATGTGAGAAAGGTTACTGCTGAAAGGACTAATCTGACCTCTTAGAAGCACATGGAAAAGATATTACATGTTGACCTTAGAACATGTCACCAGTTGTTCTTTAGAAAAAAAATGTACCAAGTCCTAACACTCTTTATGCTTTCCAGCAACAAAACTCATCTCAAAACATCTAGCCTGTCATCCCCGCAACTTTGCCCTTTACATACAGAGCTTCTAGGTGAATATGCTTATTGCTACAGATCTCCCTGATGCTTTTGCTATGAAGTCAACAACAAATTCATGTTACCTTAGCATTTCGTTTTCTTTGTCAAGGCAGCAAGATCTATTTTATTTTATACAACAGGACTACACAGTGTTTCACAATAAGCAAGCAAATTTTGCACCTGCAGATTCAGATGCACATTAGATTCACTTTATGACTAGTACCTAGTCTGAACACACGTAAATAAAATAGATCTGTTTTATCAGTAACAGGTGCAACCAAAAGTTACTCTCAAGTTTCAGTGTATCTGGAATTACAGCTAGTCTTCAAATAGGTAGTCTACTAAAGAAAAGAGAAAGTACTACAATACAATAACATTTCAGACAGCTTGCATTCCAGCTGTTTTGTCTTTATTTACCACACCCCATACATAGTTTTCACCTTGTATAACATCCTGAGAAACCCACAGATGGAATAAAGAAAAACACATGTGTTTATCTTTGCAGCTAGTCTGTAAAACACAGGTATAATTTCATAGATACATAGATTTCTGCCCACAAAGTGTTGTTCAATTGAATCTTTTGATTCTAGAAGGAAGAGACTGGGCGACTTCCAATTTAGCTCTAGTTTGCCTAAACACTGTATCTAATGTTAATTTTTATTTGACAACACTGCAGGAAATCTGGCTGGATTCCAGGCAAAGGGGGAAAAGAAGATAGAGCCATTTATTTTGCATGAGCTACTCTGAATAAAATATCTAGATTATTCCCAATGATTTTTCACTCGGATTGAACGATAATCCAAAATTTATGTGAACTTCCTAAACCACCTGAATTTGCAAGATGGGGTGAAGACCATGAGGAAAAAGCCATTTTGCTACCTCAGTGTTGGCAACTCTACTTTCCTTTAATGGAAAGCAGTTGAGACACATTTTGGATTTCCATAGAAGTGAGAGACAGCAAGTAATTGAGAAATTACATTCTGGTTTTCATCAAACTCATGAACATCCCCAGCCTGCATCTGCCACAAAGCCCCCAGCTACACAATGCAAGAGAAGTATTCTGTATTCTGAGCTCATTTTAACTGTATAAATTCTGGATCAAGGAAGTAACTTTGAAATCAGATTTTCTTGTGAGAGGAAAAAAAAAAAAAATCTGTCTTTAGTTCTTTTCTTTTACATTTCAGTTCAGGGTGTTTTCCAGTTACAGTGATATATAGTTAGCATCAGGGAGTGATGGGTCTTACATGTCTTCTATTGGCTGAGTACTCTCAAGTTCACCTAATCTACAAAACATAAATCCCTCTGTTTCTCCCAAGAGGTAACTAAACTTTCCAAGGATAAAATACCCATCCCATCCTTTCACCATGTCATTCATCTAGAGTCACAGGTGAGAGCTCTGATCAGCAAGAGATAGTAAAGGAAGAAATCTATGCCCTCTCTTAAATGGAATAAATGAGAAAAACAGCTTTAGTTCAGTAGTTGGACTGCTGTTTCTATAATGACTTTCCCTAGTAATTCATTGGTCTCTATTGCTGGTAAAGCATCCAAGGATACATATTACCTCAAACTGTTATAACTCTGTTATCAAAAGAAAACTCACACATGCAAGCGCCTCCAAAGAGTGCAGTGTTAGCTGATTAACGCACTTCCTACACTTACAAAAACAACAACAAAATAAATATAAAAAATAAAAAGGAGAAAAGAAAGAGAGGGCATTCAAATTATTCAGCTAGGACCAAAGAACGTGTCAAAAACTGCAGCAGGTCCAAATGAGCATGCATGGAACCTGACACACTGCCAGCAATGTAGAACAGAAAGACTCCAAGAGAAAAACCTACAAACCACTAAACTAACAAGACTGGAAGGTACATTCCTTAAAATTATCAATTTTCTGTGCCATATCATGTCAGAAATAATTGTTACAGGCCGGAAGATCTGCAGAGGATGACGGAGCAACACTAGTTCACTAAGACTACATGGTAAAATAATCTTTTTATATTTATTCTAAAATTTGTATACAATGCTGCAAAAAGCCTGCAAGTAGTTGATGCCTATCACTGCTGTAAATTACTACACAACTCTCAGTAATCTGCTATTCAAGCTCCTTTGATGCTTTAGCAAGTTTATCCTTGTAATATCCATGCAGGTTAAAGAGGTGCTATTAGTCCTCAATACAAAGAAAACACATATAAAACCATCTAGTTCAAAAGCAAATAAGGAAACAGTGCTGAAGTCAGGAATTAAACCTAAATTTCCTTAGATAAAGACAGTATCTTAATCCTGTCTTCATGAGAGATCCCACAGCAAAACCAGCCCCAGGTCACAGCATATTTCATAGTTATCTGAGATGGATTATTTCTGAATACACCAACAAACATTACATTTAGAAAGACAGTGATAACAAGCAAGGTAAAAACAAACAAACAAAACACCAACTCTTGCAATCTTTTCCAGTTTAAAAAAGTACTAAAAAAAAAACCCTTTTGCCACACCATATTTTTTAAGAAATTGAATTAGAGACACCAAGTACAAAATTCTTAGTACAAACCATTTACCAGGCTCATAGAATTGCTTACTTCCATTTTAAAAAAATTGAATGAATTTCAGGGACACACAACCACATGTTAAGTATGACTAGTTATTGGAGAGCTCCTTAGAAGGACACACACTGAACTGCAAAGGTTATAAAAAGACACATCTAAGCTTGCTAACAGTTGCTTTCATGAGAAATTTCTAGTGAAGAGAACACTAAAGAGCCTGACTTTCTCCCTGCTCTCAATTACCATGCGATATCATGCCTGAATTACAGGAAATATTAACAATGAAAAAATTACAACAGCCAAAGAAAATTCATAAAAATCAGAGAAGCAGCAAGGTTAACGTTATATTTGTAGCCTTCAAGACAAGGTCAAAGAGGGTATATAGAAAGAATAACACTACATCTGTATTATCACACGTTATGTTGTACATATATACACACATATATGCAGACACACATTTATATATGAATGCATGAATGCTTTGTTCTTATCTGTAATATGCCTCCTTATATTTCGGGGGAAAAAAAGGTCAGTAACACATGACTTACAAAACCAGGGATAACCTAGTATCTCAAACCCAGTGATATGCAATAATTCATGCTGACTTAAAAACTAAGGAACATAGTGCTGGATAAAGCCTTAGGCTAAGTCTTTGTTTTACATGAATACCTATGGCTCACCTACTTCCTGTGAGATAAGCAGCTAGAAGACTTAGTCCTTTGAAGCCCAAGTATCTCAGTCTCTTTAGTTTACCTCCTTGTAAAAAGAAGCAACTCCAACACCTTTGACCTTTTCTTATTTTAACAGCTTCTCTTAGATCTCTTAAAAAAAAAAAAAATTGTCTTTAGCCTGTGACATAAAAGAATGGTCAAGTTCTTCACTATGAAGATGGGTCTCTAATGGTCTGTGGCCAGAGAAAATCATGTTAATGAAAGCCTTTTTAAAGTTACTTCCATCCCATGATCAGACTGGGACATGAAGGTGTGGATTTTGTCCAGTATTTACAGATCATAGACTTGCATTTAAAATCATTCCAGCAGGTTATAGTTTAATACCAAATGCAAATTTCCCTTCTTTCAATAAATACTGTAAAGGGAACAAAAAGCTTTTGTGTTTTGGGACCACATGACATGATGTGGAAACATGTATCACACAGTTAGAATAATGGAAGACCTTTTAAAAAATCCCAAACTTTAGACCTCTACTTTTCCTTGTTGCCTTGATTGCACCAAAAAAAAAAAAAAAAAAAAAAAAAAAAAAAAAAAAAAAAAAATAAAAAACACCAGTCCAATTGAAG
>JAAGNO010030350.1:11451-25477 GCA_033439905.1 Ceryle rudis
TAACTTCTCCTTTTTCCCTTTATTCCACAAAAAAAAAAAAAAAAAAAAAAAAAAAAAATAAAAATTAAGCAACACCAGTTCATGTGAAATGAAATCATGGGTCTTACCTGGCCCACAAGTTCCGCATCCCAGTAATAGATAACAACTCATATTCACCACCCTCAAATTAATTTCTCCACTTTACAGTATAAATACAGCAAAGTCACAAGTGGAAACAGAGAGTATAAAAGATGAGGGAGATTCCCCTCATTCACATTGACACAGTCACACTGGGAGTCTCTGGCTGATTCATCTGGCAAAAGTGTAAGATGGCAGAGAATAGAAGACCTATTTTTCTTCGTTACCAGATGCACTAAAACCAAATCAAAAACGTATTACAGCTGAGTTGTAAAGCAGGGTTAAATGCATCACTGATACAACCACAGACAACTGCACAGCATTATCTTCTGATGCAACTGGATTAACCAAAGTTATCAAAAAAAAAATTCAAGCCTTTTTCTTTTCCCTTCCTGGTAAGTATGTGGTGTTTTAGTGGCTGGTGAACAGAACTAAGCAATATGTGTTGCTGTACTGCTCTCTTATCACTAGCATATAAAATGAGCAGATCTCAGCCCAGACACTGTAAGTTAAAGGCTCTTTAATAAAGTTGTAGATCAGAATGAAAGACTGACTCCCCAGAAAGTTTTCAGGGGAGATGGAAGGATCCGTGTCCTCTGTTTATTTATTGTATTACTTGAACAATAACAATACTCTGCATTGGCTGTTTTGCTCTCCACCTGGTACCAGGACTCCCGATCCTCCAGGCAATTCCAATAACTTGACTTATTCTCAGCACTGCAGGCTAGGAGATCACCTGCTGTTTCTAACATCTCCCTTGTACATCCCTCCAAGAAACAGCATTCACTCAACAGTACAAGATGCTTAATATTGCACAGGTATGGCCAAACAGTCCATAGTGGGCAGTCAGTGGACCAGTAGACTGAATCCGAACCTCAGCTCCATTCCTAAATACATTTAATAAGGACCTTCTACAGTGTTAGGCATTCTCCTACCAGCCATCATACTTTGTTGTTCCACTAGGCCTCAAATCAGTTTTACACACAGCTTTTCACACTTTCAAATCCATCTTTAAAATCACTGTGGGTTCTGTTCATGCCATGTGCCTGTATTTGCTATATTTGTGCATTGCCCTGTTAACATTACCTTCCTGTGCACAAATTCCCAGCCCTTTCCAAGTATATTCTCCTTTTGATTCCATTATCTCACTGCTTATTAGTCACAATCTGATTCTCCCCTTTAATTCAATTGCACACCAACAGCAATGAGCTGATAAACAGCTACTCATGTTTGGTTTGCCATCATAACTCTACAGTAATCTGTATGCTTTTTTAAAAACAAACAAAAAATCCAAACAAACAAACAAACAAACAAGCCAAACAAGAACCAAACTTGGAAGAGATTGCAATTATTTTTTCTATTGTGCTTACCTGATTTCCTTGTGGGATCATAACTTGGTCTGTCTTCACTGTAGATCGAGGACACAGATTGTTCTCTAGCCTCCCAGGTTCTTCAGTTGGATCTGTAATAGATCACAAGACATGCACAAGGCATGAAACAGAGAATAATTTTACCAGCTTAACTGATTAGTTAAACTTCACCCACCAAGCCACACTGCATCCTCACAGTGAGGAACTGCACCATTCTTTTATATCATAGTCTAAGAACAATTTAGCTTTTTCATTTTTTCCTCTATTACTGCTGTTTTGAGAGCATCAGCCAAAGCATTCTCGCTCATAACAATAGTAGTGCAACAATGTCAGAAAAAAAATATTGTCCCATTCACTTGCAATGACAGTGTTCAGTCCTCACTTCTCACTGAGCTGCTGTTTCTCTGCAGCTTTTTAGGGGTCAGTTTAGGCTGTATATGCAATAAAAGACATCGAAGCTTAAAAGTCAGTGCAACTGAAGAAGGATTTATTTCTTTTTTCTTAGAGGGTGCAGGCTTCAACTTAAAATAATCCTGGATTTTAATGTTGAAAGACAACACAATTATCAGGAGCAAATACTGCAGCTAAGTCTGAACAAATACCTTTTGCTGGTTAATATTGCTTCTTTTTCCCTTCCCAAACACTTCTATTTTCCTAATATTAATTTTGTATCCAAAATTAACTGATAGATTTAACTTTACTGGTTTTAACATTTACTGACAGTGATCTTAATATTCCATCCCACAAACTGGATTATCTGTCATTGGCTAGTTAAAGAATAGTCTGTTTGGGGAGAATATTTGATAGGGAGATAGTATTTCCTACATTAATAATTCATTACCAGAGTCTGTTGAAAATATTGATGAAAAACTGAAGTCTAGAAAGATTTTTCAAAACCGTTATATTAAACAACCAAAGCTGTGAGTGGCAACTTCTAACAATAATCAGATATTTAAGAAGTTCTGCTTTTGCAAACATACAGAGCATTCAGCTTTGACAGCCCCTTCCTGCAAACAATTGTTCCAGAAATACACGTTATATATGGACACCCGTGAAAAAGACATTTCACAAAAGTAAGGTCTCCCTTCTGCAAATACATTTCATAATAACATCTTCCTTATCTGTACAGAAAGAGAGTTGCAGCACCACCTTTACTAGAGCACTAGAAACAGAGCTTCTCTCCAGGTACACCAATGCAATGAACAAGGTGTATCACTTCAGAAAACATTTTTACAGCATGTCATGTTGTGTTATTTGAATAAATAAAATATCTAAACAAGACAAACTATATAGAAAGTTGTCAGAACTTCCATTTGTCCTGCTCAAATAAATAGAAATATTAAGCAAGCTCTTGCTATAGGCATAAGACCATATGAGTTGGGGTTTTTTCCATGTAGTTTATCTGAAGAAACATTTAAGGAATTGAACATACTAGTCTTATGTGTAGTCACCATGGCTGGCTGTAATTACCAAACATGAAGTCTTGAGTATTCAAAATACCTATGCAGACAACCACTGGTATTCCACAAGGCTCTTAGACAGGCATTTCCCACTCCAAAATCATGTTCAGCATGATATGTGTTAATATTTTTCCTAAGATCACACATTCTTCTGGTGTAACCAAGGTATCCAAAAATAAGAGTTTTTTACATGTTAAAACTGCAACCTTCTAGAAATACTTCATATCAAAACCTGCACCAAGGACAAGGAAGAAAAACAAAACAAAACAAAACAACACAACAACAGCAAACCCAAAAAACCAACCAAACGAAAAAACCCCACAACCCAACACTAATTACTTACTTCCAGTTGGTTGAATTAATTACTATTGCAAAAATGCATATGTTTAGAGAAAAAAAAAACCCCAAACCTGTCAGCTTTTTGACAGTTTGATCTAATACCCTAATGCAATATGCATCAGTGCCACATGATGAATGGAAAACTAAACCAAAATGGAAAATACATGAGAGAGAGAGATATTGAAAAGATAAATTATTTTCTTATTTGGACATCCGTTAAAAAATTATACCAAAATGCTGCTTCCTAAAGTTGGTTGAAGTCTGTGTATACAAGGAGAGATGAAGCTTTACAGGAAGTAGTGACCAAGTTTTCACTTTACAAAGGCCAAAGTATGTTTCTCTCTTGCAATAAGTGCATATTGACAGCATTGTCCAATGCAAGAAAATAATAACAAAGAAAATCCCAAGAGTATTTTAAATGTTTAAGTATCACCCTGGACAGAGTAGGTTCCTCTTTCCAAGTTTCCAGAACATGGATTTTAAATAAAGTTGGTAAGTAAAAATAGAAAAGCATAAAAGCATTGAAACAACCACAGAAATACCATCTTTAGAGATACGTCCAAGCTTTGAGACAGAAGAAATAAGGGAAAAGGAAGGCTATATCCTTCTCTCTGATTCTGAGAAAGTGGAATTGTGACTCTTCCAGTCCTACAAGTCAGCAGCAGTCTGGTAACTTGCCAGTGAACCTCCAAAGGGGCAGATAAAAGGCTTTGATAAAAGGCTAAGATGTATATAGTGCATAAAGGAGACTTGTATCTCTCTCCTCATCAGAAACCAGGCTTGTATTTCTACACAGATCTGTCTGCTGTGTTTGAGATTTGTTCCTCGGTGTTCATCTCCAGGCACTATTTAGCAGGTGCTTTTTCCATTGTCTTCAGATATCTCTCCTCATCCCTGAGAGCTACGTACAAGCTTTCCTCAGCACACTTTAATGATCTTTCATGGTTTGTGTTCTACCTCTCCTATCTCTTTTACTTTTATCTTTGTTTTGGCATGTCACACAGCAGATACTGAACCAACTAATGGGAGAACAGCTGAACTTTCGTGCTCATCAATAGCTTGGCTTTTTTCCACACATCAATACTCATTGCTATCACACCATTGTCCTGAACCCTGGAGATCTACCATGTTCTTCCTATGTTGCTTCTAGTTACTCTTGAACTCTTGATTTAACAGCATTTTATAAGATCTAGAGGATAACATATGATTTAAGGTTGAAAGAAACAAAACCATGCCCCACCTCTGGTATTTCCTACCTACATACTTCAAGCTGACAAGACAACATGAGAGAGACTAATCTCACATTAACTGTAGTTGTTTGCTTTTGCATCAGCTTTACAGGTTCCTTTTGCAATCAATAGAAAGAAATGGACATATCTAAGATAGAATTCACAGAATATCTCTCCTAGATATTAAACAGATCTTTTGGATGTCTGTCTTAAAGTGAAATAAATTGCATCTTACAAGCACTCATCTTCCTTCGTCAACCAGGAAAAGAGCTTACACAAGCTTAGAAGCCAGTATCTAAATGTCCACATTTACGTTGGGATTTCCATAACTCCTATGCTTGTGGAGAACACCTTTATGTCAAGAACACCCCCGAATATGTAATTATGGGTAATAATATTAACCTCAGCGATCTATAGCTTGAGCTAATCCCTATCATAAAACAGGGAGAAAGATTGCCATTGGCCAGTGTGGAATTTGGGTCTGATCCAGCCTGTTGATTCCTGCATTAAATCCAAACAAATGTAATGAAAAAAGAATAAACCATTTTCTCTGGGATACTTTCCAAGGAGAAAAAGATAGATAAATAAGTCTTAGAAAGGCTGATTCAGTCTCATTGAATCTCATTTGGAATTTATCACTTATTCCAACATTACCACTATGCAAATTTCTACAAGAGCTGAATATGTGTTTGATTCATTAGCACATAGTTTTGCATTCACCTTCCATGGGTAGGGTTGGGCTGAGTATGCAGAAATCAAATGCTTGCAGACTGCCAATTAGAAGGATTTATTGCAAGCCTTTCAGGAAGAATCTAGACATAGCTATTCCCAGGGAAATACTCAGAAAGACTGTATTCCTATTAAACATAGATGTCAATGGGTGGTAACAGACTACTGAGACTATCTGTTAGTATACAATAGCTGATTAAAAAGCTTTTTATTGATTTCTTAGGTGAAAATCTGTGATTACCTTTATTGCTACCAGTATTATGTACTAACATCATGATTCCAGTGTGTCGGTAAAAGCGACTGTCCTCCTGAGCTAAGGCAGTACCTAGTTCCAGTTCAATTTACCTGGAAACCAGTTCCAGCTCATGAGGAAGCTTTATTTTTGTTTTTACTCTTATTTTCAACAGATTTTTTTTTTTTTTTAACAGAACAAAGATACAGAAAGAAAACACCACAAATGCCAAGAGCTTAGCTGTGTATTTACTTGCAACTCTATACAGAATCACATGCTACTCAAAGGAGGTGAATGGACAAACAATTCCTGCAGCATATGTGCTCGCTCTTATTTTTGATAAGTTCCATCCCGTGCTTCAGAAATCTTAACAAAAATTTCATAGAATTCAGAATACCGTAACAAAACATATCCAAGCCAACAAAGCAACAGTTTACAGCCTATTTCTTTGCTTTTCTTGGGTTAGCTTTCAGTATTTTTTTTAAATTTGATTTGTTGTACCAGGGATTCAAAGCTTCAGCTGAATATAATTCAGCCAAAAGAAGGAAAGACTGACAGAGGTGAGATGAAACCTAAGGAAGATATGCACTAGATATAGGCACACAGACATAAAAATACAAGACAACTGGGAAAAGAAATTAAAACAAGCAGGTGCTTAAAGGAAGCAGATGAAGAATATAAACTACTTCAGAGCGTGTTGTTCATCGTGACTTTTTTGGATGGATTGAACATTGGCTAAGCTATAACAATAATTATCCTGTCCTTGTTTTAGACTGTGATGAAGTCTGAAGCCACATTTCTCCTTTCTTCCAGATATACAGTAACAATCTGAAATTATAGCACTTTAAAATGCATTAGAAAAAAAAAAAAAAACAACTTGTCATCTATTGGTTTCATTTTCAGCACATCTCTAGCAGATTTGAAAATGTCACAGCATTTCATAAGCAGCCTCTCATTATTTTAGTCCTAGAGATGGTGGTCACATCATCTTTCAATACTGTTTCTGAAATTTAATAACACTACAAACAGAAGCTGCAAACTAAGGAGGTTTAGAATGGAAATACTATAGATAGAAATCTTAATTAAAAACTTGCACCATCATAAGCCACTGAACATCAAAACACATTTATAAATGTGAACAACTGTTATAAAACACATCCACAGGAATTACATACCAAATTCCCCAAATTTTTCTGTGCCTGAACCTTTTTAATTTGTTTTTATTACTATTTTTCTCATATTGCCTATATTTGTTTACTGAAATAAAAGCAACGTGATTCACATTGACCTGTAAGAGCTACACCTTAAGGCTTGAGGTGAAAAGGATAAACAAGAGCTACATTTCTGATTTATCATTTGTTTTATCACACTGGTCACAAAGAAGCTATTTTTTCCTAAACTCGTGTTACACATCCAGTCACTTGTTATCCCCAAGTTCTTCTGCGCACTGCAATCTCCTCACATCTCCGTCACTGAACAAACCTGACAATACCCCAGATTCCAGTAACATCTCTGGAGCCCACCCCCTCAATATCTTTAGCTGTCCCTCACATCCTTAGCTGAGAAACAGACCAAATTTGCTGTGGCCTGTCTTGAGACTTTACATTTTGACTGGTGCATTGGCCATTCTCACTGAGCAAACTAGGCAAGAATCACTAAGAGTTGACTTTGCTGTACTCTTCTCTCTCTAGATGTCCCTTCTCTTCCCAGCACCTGACTTTTATAAAACTTGTAGGAAGTTACTGTCTTTTAGACCTCTGCTGTATTTTATTGAAATTGGCTAATAAATTTGAAAGCTATTAAATGGGCTGGGGAACTGTCAGCCCTACCGTTTGTTCATAAAAGGCTTCTTACCCTAGAAAGATAGGCTTCCCCATTCCTGTCACACTCAAAAATACATAAAACTACTTTAATTAATCCACCACATTTAGCTTGTGGATTTTCCAAAGAAAGGCAAGATGTTACACTGACAGAGTTAAGTCCCAACTCTCTCTTAGCTTGAATCAGTAAACTGGAGCACAGTAATAGCTATGATGGTGTTTTTGAACAGGTAGAGACCTTCAATTATGCAGGGGAGTAACGGACAATGATACAATACTGAGGCAGTTGGAGTCCTTCATGCCAAGATTATGAATATTGAGGAAGAAGTCAGAGGTTCTATAAGATGTTTGTGCATGAAAGCAAAGAATCGACTTAAACTGGAAAAAATGGAAACACTGTCTACTACTAAATGCAGCCAGCACTGATGGCCCATCTTATGTATTACAAATCTGCATATTTATCTGTGGTTCCCATCACCCCCAACCCTCCTTTCTACCCTGTTGCTAGTTGCTAGGGATGCTGTTCCTTCTAGTTTACTCCTATGCAGATGGGAAAGGAGCTCAGGTTAATTTCTGCAATTTCTTTAATCTTGCAGTACTCTCTCAGATAAATTCTTGAGTTAATTTCAAAAGTTAATATCTCACAGGCAAACAGTCCCCTCCATTCTTTTCATGATGGTATGACTAATAAGAGGAGGACACTCAGAATGTAGCTAATGAGTCAGGAGAAGATAAAGCTTTAACCAGAAAGAAAAGCAAAACATGAGGAAACCTGCACTTTAAAATGGAACTTAACTGATCTCAGCATGAATGTCTGAAGAAGTTACAAAGAAAAGGTATTAACAATCTAGGAGGTGGAGACAGTCCCTTTTTTTCTCTCTCAGATTTTTTTTTACTTGCAACTTTTTCAGTTTATCTACTGTATTAAAACCCCTTTACTCCCAGGTTGTTGTTCAGAAATCTCATTAATTGAGACATAGGAACATAACAATGAAGAGAGCAAATAGACTTTGATTCATAGATGTTTAAAGTTGCAAAAGATTGTTCACACTATTTATTTTGATGTCTCATGACACAGAATCACTTGTCCAAATTTCATGCAATAATGCCAGCAGTGGAGGAAAAAGAAAAATTAGTGCATAAATAAAGTGTTCTGAGATTCCACGTTTGCTTACCACACACAGATACACAAACTCAGAAATTAGTTATCCAGAATATTTGAAATAATTCAACCATCCAGAAAGGAAAAAAACCCAACCAAACAACAACAACAACCACCAAAAAAACAAAGTCAATGAAGAAGTGCCATCAAATGCTTCCAGTTTTCTTTCATGCCTTGAATGTCTTCAGCCCAGAGCTAGGGGAGAGATGTTTCAGGTAAAATGACCTTATTACCTCTAGATATGAATGTCTGTCACATTCACATCTTCAAGGAGCTCTGCCAGTTCCCTGGGAATGTTAAATAACATAACACCAGATGATAACAAAACTAGCAAAGGGTGCCACACTCTTATTTCTGACACTTCCTTCTCTCTTTTTCTTCCCATAATTCTAATCACACATGGATGTCCCCTCCTGCAAATCCAGTACTGGTTTTGCTAGTTTTTATTAGGGACACGAAAATTATCCCATGGTCAAAAAGAAAGAAAATCAGGGGGGGGAAAAAAAGTAAACCTCTAAATATATATCAAATAAACATGTGCATGGGTCCCAAACATGGGTCACTCAAGCACACTGATAATGAAAATGATGGTAGTTACAACAGAGCTGAAGACTGCATCCAAGACAGATGTAAGATAGCATGACTCACACCCAAACCTTTTTTCAAGTGTTTATCATGTTATTGAAATACAAGGGCACACGGATGAACTTGCTTACAAGAATGTGAGAGACCAGGGAAAACTGGGCACCCAGCCCAAGTGTTGAAACCCTTCAGCCATTAGAAACCCTCACTCTGCCATAGCATGTTCTTCCTCACCTATGAGATTCCCACAGGACTTTGTTCCTTCTGGGAAGAGTTTAAGTTTAGACATCTTTTTATATCTCAAAAGGAAGGTAGGTCAATTCCAGACACACAAATCCTTCTGGGAGATGACTAGCTAATGCTCCCCACATCACAGCTGAATTTGGCCTAGGGGCCTGATTTACAAAGGAGATTTTTTTTTTTATCTCCTTCCTTCCCTTTGAGTAAACCACTTCTACGTGGCTTGTCTTGCACAGAGAAGGAGGGGAAGTTTTCTGTGAACTCTGCTGCTGAAGCTTAGTTCATAAATATCAAAGAAGAAATGCAGATGATTGACAGCAACAGTGAAAATGCTAGAGCAAGGAAGAGAAACAGGATAAAAAGCAGAAATGCTTGGGAGGAACATTTAAAAGCTGTAAAAGAAAACTATTTGTTTTGCAGCAATGGAAACATCTGAAATGAGAAAGCAATTTGCAGGCTATTTGGTCTCAAAGCTCCAGCACGATCAAACAAATATGCCTAGAGAAGAAAAAGAGATCATGATCTTTTCATGCTGTTAAGATCCTCTTTTCCTGGTTTCCCACCTAACTGCAGAATTAGATATGAGGAACTCCCAATACTATGTTTTCCTGGAAGTGTTCGAGGTGCAGCCCCAAAACAAGGTACCTCTTGGTCTCAAACTCTGGGGCCACATCTCTTATGTTTACCCAGCACACCTACTGACTGAGAATTAAAGCTATGAAACAAACCCATTATCCCCACCCTTCTCAACATATTGTTTTGGTTTTGCTTCTGAAGGTCTCCCCTCTCCCTCCCTGCTTTCCTTCACCTTTTCAACATCCATTATAGGCAGCAAGTAAGGGGTCACTTTTAAGCTTACTGGAAGGACTCTGGTGAAAGTTACCATGGCCTTGCTGGAATTGTTGCAGATTGTTGTTGAACACCAAGGCATTGTCAGCACTATAAATTCAGAAGTAAAATTAAGTTAATTTGGGTTTAAGTGTCTTAAGTTCCTCTTTTCCTGGTTACAGCCATACAACAATGAAGGTATTTCAGATACTGTTGTATCTTTTCCATCAAGGTAACTGCAGTTTACCAGTAGCTGCCACTCATTTCACTGCTCATTACCACCAATTGACAGTGATTCCATAGTCTTTTTATGGGACCTTAGAAACTTGATTTGATTTTGTTGCTTTGGGTAGGGTTTTTCTGCACAGACTATTGCATGGCTATAAATACTTCAGGAAATTAATCCGGATAATTCTTCTTCACCATCACTGACCACACACTGAGATCAAGGCTTGGGTACCAACCTCCTCTTTCACAGCCTGTAGACATCCAGAGTTTCACCACAGTATTTAACCTTTTAGGATCTTCTTTGACCTTACCCTAGCAGATATGCATACCATGAAACAATCTGAATTTTAGCAAACCTGTGAAGGTATCAGAGGATGATGTGTTTCAGGTGAAACAGTTCATATTCCTTTAGCTTCATGTATTTCCAAACTGGATGTAATATACAATTTCTCAACTGGCATATAGGATTTCCCTAGTAAAACAAAGTATCTTTAATGACAATATGCCATAGCCCTAAAGATACAGCAGGATCACATATTGTGAGGGGATAAGAAGATGACTTAAAGATGGTTTTCAATGGGACAGCGGTTTTGGAAGAATTGAAGGTTTCAGGGTTTTTTAAGAGGCCTTCAAGCATTCTTTATTGATGTGACCAAAGAGTATTGTGCTGATATTCTGTTAAACTGGAAGAAGTTTATCCTAATGAAGCCTAACACAGGAATATGAGAAAGCTGAAACACAAGTATTAGCTTAAAATTCCATGCTAAGCTACAGTAACACACATTTTTATATCATTTTATCAGGACATCAGATGTATGTGACATCAGTCAAGTACAAAACACTATGTCATTTCAAGAGACATAATTGTTGAATTAAAATACCTGCAGGTATATAGTTAGTGTCATCTTAAAAAGAAAAAATTTGAAACTAAAAGTTAGAAAGTAGCTTGAAGTAAAATAGATTCAAATTGCACCTAGTTATACGTATCATTGTATTTTATTACAAGACATATATTTTTCTGTCTGTATTGATGTCAAAACACATTGGTAAAAATAAAGGTAAACTTCTAACAGAGTCCAAAAGAAATTAGAGAAGCTGCTTTATCGGGTTTTTACCAATTATCTATCACAGCAATATGCTGTTTCTGGCACCTATTTATAACATATTTAGAAGACAGCAAAGGGCAAAAAATAGTATTTAAATAATTGCACAGTGCTTTGCATAGGGAAAAGAAAAATATTTTTGGTCTTTTGGAGATCAGCTAATGCCCTGAGGCATGAACATAGACTAACCCAGTGGAGCAGGTAAAGCTAAAAATTTTATGGATGATCATAAAGTTAGCTAGTGCTTTTTAAAAGTGCAGCTACACTCTTTGATTCTGACCTCCAACATAATCTAAGTGCTTTGCAAAGAAATATTTCATTTAATTTGCTTGAAATTTACTCATGATTAGCTTCATGTGACCCCATATCCTTTAATTATGAAAGAGTGTAAAAAGTCTAGGACTGGTTGGGTTTTATTATATACCCTTTATATCTCTAGTGTTTCAATTAAAGCTGTGCTAGACTGTTTCTAATGATAGGAAATCCTAAATTCTACAAAATGCTAGGATGCAATTTATTTGCCATACAACAACATGACACATTTTCCAAAATGCTGCATGTTTATGTGATGCAAATTAGTGCTAGACTTCAAGATGATGTAAACATGCATTTGATTTTAAAATGTTCTTCATCTTTGGAAGCATTGTTTGAATTAGACTGCCATTGATTTCAACAAGTCTGGTCTTACTTTATATGATGCAATAAAGTAAGGGTCTACAAAAATCACCTTGTGGGAGAAGCACATACTGAATGAGACATTAGAAAGTGAACAGAGAGCACTCCAGTTGTCCTGGGTTGAGTTAGAACAGAACTAATTCTGTTCAGTGATTTTAGTTTTCAGCTCAGTCTCTTCTAAGTAACTGCAGTGTCTGAAGTTAAGGCATATTTGCAGTGTCTGTTTCTAGAAGAGATAACACTCAGTGTTTATAGTTACTACAAAGGATGAGTATGCAGAAAAGCTCTCGCTTATACTTGCTCCTGTGCAGACCAAGATCACTGTTAAATCTTGCATGCCACATTGGGGTTCAGAAAGCAAAAGGCCGCACCTGTAGGGAGGAGCAGACAGGACAGGAGACCCTAAACTGACCAGAAGCTATTCCATTCCATGTATGTCATATTCAGCATAAAGATGAGGGATGACAATGGTCAAGCTCTTCTTCAATGGCCACCATCTGAGGAGGACTCTCTATGTTCTCAGTCGATCTCAATCTCTATGTTCCTGAATCCAGTTCCAGAATCCAGCTCCTGAATCCAGTTACTGTCTGCTGCTGGCTCCGTTGTGGGACTACCCCAGTGCCTGCCCACAGCATCAGTACTAACTGTGATGTAATTACCATCAGGGGGGTTGGGTTTGATACTGAGTTTGTATATATTGTAGATATTTGTAGATTTTTTTTTTTATTACACCTGTTTTAGTTTTCTTTTCAAATCCGTAAGTCTCTTGCCCCTATTCCCTTTCTCTTCCCCTTCTGCAAAAGGATAGGTGTTAATAAAGAGCATCTAACATTCATCTAGTGGACAGCCCAGCCCTAACCCTTCACAATGATGTTCACGAAAAGTCATGCACTGCTGTACAAGATGGGCTTCAGGATACCTTGAACTTGAACGTATGGCTCAGATTTGCTGAATTCTTTAGGAGATAAATCCACTAAAGGTTCTTGCTAGCATTCCAACACCCAATCTCTGGTATATGTCCCTTAGAAAACACCTGCTACAGTCTTGAGGAGTCTCAGTCCTTCAAAAAGCAGACAAAACTGAAATCGCCCTTTTTAAGTCTAAGGTTCATGTTCTGCAGGGGAAAAATCTAAGCAAGAGGGAATTACCTTCATGGCAAAGCAGATTTTGGATCTTATTTAGACTTGGCATAGTACCGTGTACTATAAGAATTTTGCTAGTAGCTTTTACTAGTCAAGATTTCACTCCAGCATTAGATGCACCTAAATCAAACTGGCAGTATGTGAAAGTCAACATAAAAAAAAAAATTCTAGAGAGAAAAAATACCAAAAAAACCCCCCACATTGCAAACAGCTCTACTGTTATATAACTATCAAAACCAAACAGAAAAGGTGCTCAGTGTAGAGTCTGATAAGGAAAATTTAATGCCAACAGTACCAGCATAGCACTCCATCCCTTCCAATTGTCTTATGATAATTGTTGGTTCTGTTCTAGCTATCTGTCCTTATGATTATATTCCACATTGCAGCACTATAGTTCAGAGAAGGCAAGAGGTACACAAATGAAGAAGTACACTTCAGAAATAATATCTCCTTGATAGCTTCAAGTGCTTCAAATTATAATTTTCATTATTATAAGGTAAAATGATAGAAGATCACTCCAGTCTTCAAAAAAGGCAAGAAGGAAGACCCTGGTAATTACAGACCAGTCAGCCTTACCTCCATCCTTGGAAAAGTAATGGAGCATCTCATTCTGGAGAACATACCTCAGCACATGGAAGAAAAGGTTATCAACAGTAGCCAGCATGGATTCACTAAAGGGAAGTTATGTCTGATTAATCTGATAGCCTTCTATGATCATGTGACTGAATGGGTAGATGCAGAGAGAGCAGTGGATGTTGTCTACCTTGACT
>JAAGNO010030350.1:25622-37604 GCA_033439905.1 Ceryle rudis
GTGGAGTCTCCTTCTCTAGAGACTTTCAAGACCCACCTGGATCTGTTCCTGTGTGGCCTGCCCTAGGTGTTCCTGCGTTGGTGGGGGGACTTGATGATCAATCTGCTGGAGGGTCTGGAGATGCTGCAGAGGAATCTGGACAGGCTGAATCGATGGGCTGAGTCCAATAGTATGAAGTTTCTTCTATCTGAACTATATTTAGCAGGTCTGATCACCAACATTTTTAAAGCAGCCCAGAGGTTGCTTTGAATTACACTGGTTGACAATAACTCCATACTGAGAGAAAGAGGCATCAGAAAGCTTGACACATTAGTTACTTTTAATTTCCTGATACCCATTTATAAGTGCTCTTGGTGCAAATGTGTGTACGAAGAAAAAGGACACACACACAGGCCGACCCTTGACACTCACAACCATGTTATAAACCTGCAGCCATCTTGATAAGGAGACATCCAAGTCAGAGAAAAGTGTTCATAGCCTTGTAGAATTTGGTTAAGTATCTTAAACATCATATGGCTGTATCTATATAACTGTGGACAAAAAAATGGAGCTGTGCTGATAAGGGATCACATTTAATTTACTACAACCTTGAGGCCCCAAAGATAGTTTTTGGTTTGATTTTGTCAGTTTTTAAATGATACTGCTGATAATTAAATTTTTTACTATTTGACAGTCTCTGGAAACATATTAAAATGCTTTATTACATAGTGTCCAGTGAAGAGTAAACTTAAAAACCTGGTTATATGCCCAGAGATACCTTGAAGATAGAGGTGTTTGGAGACCACAGCATTTTATAGACAAAATTATCAGGTCAGCCTACATATCACCTTCATTATTATAAGCTATTAAGCAAACATCTTCATCATTCAATAACATAAAGTCTATCATTTCAGAGGCAAACACACTTCTAGTGCATTTGATTTAATGCAGGTTTAAGGATTGCTCATGAACTACTTAGCTTGCTATCAGGGGAAAGCAAAATGTCAATTGAACCTCCTCTATTGCCATGGCCTCCAGTGTCCATGAGGTAGGGCTTTACAGGGAGTATGGAAACAGCTTGCATGGGAAGTGGTGGCCTTGAAGGGTTGTAGGTAGAAATCTGTTTTCACCTCCTCTCAGTTTAAACATCAACCTGCTTAATCTCGAGGTTTCCTTATACATTCCAGAAAACAGCCTACCTTCCTTTCTACAAGTTTTCTGATGACTGTGACCTATAAAGTCAGGTCCAAGCCTAACTGTGTATTTGTGTTCATCACTTAAAAGTGTCAACATGTGGAATGATGAAAGCAAGGAAAAAGCAGTGTCTTAAGCTAAGGAAATAAGAGAAGCAATTTTTTCAACTCCTATGAAGGTCCTACATTCCTCTGATTTTTAAGACCTGCTAAGAAATAATTTTGGGCATATTTCTCAAGGACCAACCCAGAAAGGAAACATGTTTTAACAAAATCTATTAGCAGACAATAATTCACACTATCTATCATATTGTACCATTCATTCATGCATCATCTAACAAGATGACATTTAATACAAAATAAGAATGATGAAGGTTGCAGGAATTTGCTCAATGCATTATTGGTGTTAAACCAGATTAGTTCAGACAATGCTTGACTAAAATTTGCTTAAGACAACTCTCTCAAAGTAAAAGGTTATTATTCAGTGGATATTTTCCTTTCATACTCAGTCTTACACTCTAAGAACAGAACTGACTCTAGGGAGTTCTCTGAATCTCACTGGAAAAGGTTTATTCAGGTCTCATGTTTCTGCCTCTGCTTTCACTTACTCTTTCAAATCCCTACAATCACTCTCCTCTATAGTCTATCTAAGGATTATAAGAAGATGCGGGAGCGGTGCTTTTTTGTAGAAAAACCCAAGAAATACCCTTGGGAGTTGAAGATCTCCATTAGGGTCTAAGAGAACACACGGCATACACATGCAATGCCTTTTTCAAGGGTACATTTATGAGCTGACCTGAATAATAAATTGTAGGAATGGATGGCCCCTTTGAACACAAATCAAAAAGATTCTATTTAATTATCAATCCATCTGATAGTTCTGGGATCTGCCGTCAAAGAGGCCATACCCCCTTAGTTCTTTTGTCGAGACAAATACAAGGTTTTAACAAATCCCAGTCTTTGTTGAAATATGACCCATAGCAATCACTAACACAAGTCTAAATGCAGTAATTGTTCACTATTTTTCAGAAATCCAGTTCAAGCTTATTCCTTCCAAGACTCTTGCCACAGATTTTGTCGGGTTTTTTTTTTAAAAATCCCTCTTCAAAATGCCACTTGTTTGTGCTCCTGTGAGCAATTCCGACGTCACCCTCATTCACCTTTAATGAAATTGTCAGAGTCACATCAGGCTTAAACAAACCCAAGAGGCACAAAACTGTGTCATGAATGGGATGTCTCATAAGTCCTGGATAAGTGGATGAACAATACTCAAACCTGACAAGCACCTCTTATTCCCATAGTGCTCCTGCATGCATTGGTTATTCTAGCTCCCTGTCACCAATTATGTGACAAAATTTGGCCAGAAGACTTGACATCAGTTCCTCCTTCATTTGGAATCATGTAAACATTTATAGCATTCAGTGTTTATAGCAGGGTTAAGCTGTACCTCTGGGTAACAAACAAATCTAGACTAGTTTCCATGGATTTGTCATGAACAACGGCATATGTAATATCTTTGAAGAAGAGGAAAAAAAAGCACCCTTTAGACTTCACAATTTTAAGTCCTAACACAACATTCCTGCCTATGAAAGTTAATGTTTTAATGTTGTGAGAACCCAGGAGAGAAACCTGCAGAAAGGAAAACTCATCCATCACTACAGCTAAATCTGGGAAGGACTTTTCCACTTAAACTTTTTTTAATCAGGAGACAGCAATACTTTCTTCCAACTGAAGTTGTTCTAATAGACAAGAAACAATTTTTTAAATTTTCCGGTTTTTAGGTTTTCAGCTAAATCAATCCCCTGATCTAGCTTGCTGTGTAATCATATCAATATTAGATTCAGCACCAGGAATGTGAGAGGAACAAGTGACTGGGGCATCGACGACACTCTGAGTAGAAGGTACAATGCAAAAACATGTGCATTGAATGCAACAGCCAAAGCACTGCAGTCTGAAAGCTTCTGCTTTGTGATTCAACAGCAACATGAGCAAGCCCCATGTAATTTTTAGACTTCTGATATTGTTATTTTTTTCCACAGTTGGCCTGCTATAAGAAGTGACACCAGGCCTAATAACAGGCTTTGTCTGATACATCACAACAAACTTAGATTGCTTCTAACTTTGTCAAACTTAAACTCTTGGGCTGCAATTTCCCAACCTTTGTCTCTACCTCAGGCAAAACATATCAAGAATGCTTCACTGAAGACACTTCTGTAATTTCCAAGAACAAACATACAATGTAAGAGGAGATAAGGTTTTATTAAAGTGATACAAAACTACCTAGCATTGATCCTTCAAGAAACTGCAGTGTCTCCATGATTTAGAGAGGGGACTTGATACCTAGCAGCTGCATTGAATCTGCTTCAGTTGTCCACAGCTCTGATATGAGGAGACCTCAGGTACTTGGAAGCCCCAAGAGGCATCTCAGAAATAATAAAGTTGAGAAGATAAGGAAATTAAGCAGATGTGGACTTGGTGCAGATGTGAAACAGAAACATGGTGTTCAAATTTCCTACCATAGTGCCAGGACTTGCCTGCTCTGTGCCATACTTTGGCATATCTCTGTCTCTGCAGGGAAAGCGCAGAACTGCTGGGGAAGTGCAATGAGAGTGCATGATGCATCAGGAAAGGATGAGAAAGCTGATGATTGAGAAGCCATGGACTCCATGGCTCAGTTAAGCTGCCACAGCCTCAGAGACAGCCTTCATCACCCTTCTCTAGTTTGGTGTCCCGTGGCTCAGGAACCCTCTCATGCTCTGCTCATGGCTGTCATGATCTCATAGATGAATAATAATAAGTCCTTATTTTACCCAGACATTTACACTAGGACAATATCATGACTTCAGAACACTTTAAAAGCCACTATTTCTACTGCAGAGAGGTTTTTTTTAATTGTAATTGGTTTTGTTTGGTAATAGCACCAGGTATGAGCCAGCTCCACTTTGCTGGGTTCAAGAGAAAGCTGTCATCATCATTTCAAGCTCCTATCTGAGCTCGTAGGTCAAATTGAAAGAAAGGCAAAGGAAATGTATTCATTTATTCCAGCAAATTTTGGGTTAAGTCATAAAATCAAGGCCACTCATGAGGCCAAACAAGCTGTTTAACACAAATATACTATTTCAGTGGCCTGTGGACCTGGGTGAAAGTATGCACATAGAACTCATAGGCACTAGGAGGGACAAGCCAAAGCCATTTGTTCACTGTAATGGGATGTCTGGGTGTTCTTCCACCACCTTCTCCATAGGTCAGTGCATATTTTTTTTTTTGGGGGGGGGGAAGTAAAATAAAACCCACTGCTAAGTGCCCCACCAGTTCCTCAGATACAGCTTCTCTGTTACAAGCTGACACCCTTTTGCATGACAATTCCCCTCCTGCGCATGATCGCAGGAAAAACAACAACCCAAAAAACCCGCAACAGTCCTCAGGCACTAACAGATATCACTTAGCATAGATTGCTGCAGCAGTTTCACACAAGTTATCTGACCTTGCACAGAGGAGCTCAAGGAGCTCTCCCATAATCTCTTTCCTCAGCTGTGCTCTTTGGGCAGTAGCTGACAGCAGAACAGTGCTAGTGTACTGATGGGAGAAGAGGGACTGGGACAAAAAAGTCTTAAACCATCATAGTTTTGCAGAAATGGTTTGACAAGAGCTGCTATAGCTGTTCATAGTACTGTTCACTGTACTCTTCACACAGACCACAGCCTGGGTTGAGTACCAGAAGTTTGGGAAGTGATGCACCTTTTGCTATTTGTAAGGTAAAATAGGTAATTTCAGTGTTGTCCAAACACCCCTTACCCCAGCTTGGGAAGTTTTTCAGCTTGGATGTGATTTAATAGAGTTCCTTTCCCATGCTCAGCTCACAGCAGAAAATAAATCAGGGTTGTCATCCCTGAATACCATTTCATGCATTTCCTCCCTCCCTGTCTCAGTCATGCAATTAAAAAGTCCACTATAACTAAAATCAAACCTGCTAGATAATCTATGGAAGTATTAATATAAGACCATCGCAATTGCATTCCCATTTGTACTGCTTATAAAATTAACCTGACTGACAAATGTCTAACCCTGCAAGTTACCTCTCCCCTTTCTTCCAAACACTGTATGTTTTATTTTCCACTCAGCTAAACAAGTGAGATGTTTCTAAAATAGGTTGTGACATGAAAGTATGGTTTTCTAAACCAAATCTTTGCCAGAAAAACAAATTTGCTGCTGTGTTTGAGTGATGTCTAGCAAATTTTGAATCCTATAGTGAATCTTCTAGCCAAATAATCTAATTTCAATTTTTCATGTGTTGAATGTTCCTTCACTATTTTCCCATAACTTTAACTGTTATTTTCAACTTATTCCTGTAACAATGTTTTTCAATAAAAACATCCTCAAGATTAAGGCATCGGGGGGGGGGGGGAGGAGGGGGATTAAAACTGTATTGTTTCTAGGGTGAGATTCTGTTACCTTGGTATACAGCAGATAGAGGTGTTTATTTTTCTTAAAACTTCAGCAATTAGGACCTTCCTGGTGTATATATGAGCTTATTTGGCTCTTAACCATTGTCATTTGCAGCTATAATTTGGTTTTGGTACGAAGACCAATGGTAAAGTCACCATAAACAACAAATGAGGAAAAGTAGGATGAAATCATGAGGTTTAATCAGACTCCCTTTTATGAAGACATCAACCATAACAGCTAAGCTGAGCAAGGAACAACCTGCAGAGCTACATACAAACCTGGGATCCCTGTTCCCTTCAAGAATCAGTTTCCAGGCTGGCTATTCCTGACCTAAATCTCAACTGAAATCACACCTTATCAAGGGAATAATTACAACAAAGGGAGAAATTGGGAGGTCTACCTTCCTTAAAACAAGACAAGACAAACTGTTAATAAACAAAATATTGAGTTTTCAAATGCCATTGTTTCTCCTTACTGTATTGAAAATGAAGTTTATTTTCAAGCATAAGAGCATTCTTTAAGACAAATACCTGTGACCATCTCGAATTTGTATTTCCAATACAATTGGAGAATTTCTTTTTTTTTTTTGTAATATTCTAGCTGCCATTCAAACCTCAAATAATGAATAATGTAAAAATCAATTGCCTTGAAGTTTATTTATAAAAATCCATTGAGTCGGGGTAACCTGGCTCAGTTTTTTTCCCCTCTCATGCCAGTTGTTCAGGAACTTTTTTAATCCTCAGGCTTCTGGATAATTTATATACAGCAACCAACTTACAGACTTAATTTGATCAAACAGACTGATATGATTTTTTTTTAGATAGCTGCAACATGCAATCCTGACAGATCTGAGATCCTCTGGATGGTTTCAGGAGTATCTCTTGGGACAATATTGTTTTTTATAGCTTCTTAGCTATGAAAAATCCATACTCAAACCACGCTGAGGGATAATGCACAGTTCAGACAAGTTTGGATAGTGGCCTCTGATGTCAGACCAGCCATTTTACCAGTGCTACAATAGCTCTATTGAATAAGGTTGTTGATTTTCAAATATAAATACAGTAAAACACCTTTAATTACAATTACTATCACCTCTAGTTATATAGAAGCTACAGTGTACATTCCAATGGACTTTGGGAGCTTTCATGTAATTGCTCACATACTACAAGAATAAAATAGTATTTCATTTAACATAACTGTAAACTTTTTCAAACATATTGTATCTTGGCATTGCAATCATGAATGTCTAAACAGAGTGACTTCTGCATGTCTTTGGTACTTTCCAACCTGGAAGCAAAGTTGCAAGCTGCATTTCCATTTATGAGCATTTTCTCAGCTGTTTGGCATAAGCACTTTGCAGGGCAGATTTTTCTTACCCAGGATAATGTGCACAGATTTAAAAATTATAAGGTTTTGTTCTTCTTTTTTGTTAATATATAAAAAAAGTAGCAATTTACTATCATTTCAAGTCTATCAAATAATACTGGTTGATTCAGAGAGAAACTAAAAACCTAATCACTTCTCAAATTTCCCTTGTGCCTTTTTCACAATTGCAGAAATCAGACTGCATGAAACCATCTATAAGCATTGTGAAAACACTTTTGAGCCTGAAAACTGGTAGAGGGAAAAAGTAGTGCAATGCCACTAACTTCAAAGCAGCAAGACTTTGAAATCAATCAAGCAAAGAGAAACTAAGGCTTTTTCATCAAGAGCTGTAAACATGTTGGCATCATTGCCCAGATATAACCCCAGAATCATGCCTCTAACAATTAGTTTCTACACCAGTGAGTAGCCAGGCAAAACAGAAACTTGATGGAAATGTTTGGAGCTTTTGTTTCTTTTAATCAGTTTCAAGTAGTTTCAGTTCTGCCCTTTAAAAACACAATGCATTTTTAGTCCTTCCCTGACTCAGCGATAATCCCATGGGTCTACAAAACTCATGCACATACATCTAGACCTGTACTCTAAACTGGACTTTGGTGAAGTCCTCTCACAGTATCACCATGTTTTTAATAGAGGACTAAAGATACAAGAGAAGAACTTGCCTCTGATCAGTTCACAGTGACAGAGCAACAGCAATTGTGTGCTTTTCTTACAGCATACCCTGGTTCTGCCCTCTTCAGGGACCAGAGAGGCAGGCTGCCTGCATGACCAAGGTGAAGACAGCAAATCTCACTGCAGACAACCTAAGGCTGTAGACTATGACTAGGAAACACAGAATTCTGGCTTTCTGATGTGCAATTTCCCTTTCCAAAAGAAATAAAAAAAATAAACAATACAGAAATACGGTATCTCACAGTGTTCCTTCTGGCATAACAATCCTTGCTGAGACAGCAATGCCATAGCACACCTAAAGTGCAGCTCCTGGAAGACCATGAGCTTGCTCCATCTCTAGTACCCTGATATTTATCCAAAGCAGCACCACTCAAACCCTCACCATCCAACATCACAGGGTGTTGAGGCATCTTGATTACAGTCCCCAACAGCAAAGTCTACTGCTGCACCTGAGCCAGACAGCTTGATGCCAGCTCATAACTGGCACAGCTATCTCCTTTGTGCAAGTAAAAATATAAGAATGCACCAGGTATAAAAGAATTGCTTGCATAGTTACCACTGGCAAATCATCTTTCATTTATCTGTACATGATTATTAGAGCTGCCTAGACACGTGATACACAATGATACAGAAAACATTAGTGTGGGGTAAGGGTAATTTTTTGCCTAATGGGCAATAAAAACCTTGTTTTCCTCAAGGAAATCAGATCTACTTAATACAAAAGGCCAACCCCCTAATTTTCTCTGAGTTGACTTAAACTTCCCTCTCAGCACTAATCCCATCTTCTTTTTGATGATGTACATAAATATCATACCAAAGGTTCTTTTGTGGCTTGCTAGTGTATCTGGAAATTAGAAACAAATAAAAACGAACAAGAAAAATTCTGTTTCCAGAAAAGTCCTTCCAAGAAAGACAGCTGGACAAATCTCTTGACATCTGAACTGAAATCCACCCCAAAAAGTATCTGATACACAATCGGTACGCAGCTCCTCCAGTAGGGAAGAGGATTTTTTTGGTTTGTATTTCAGGGTTTAAGGTTTAATCAGATAGTACTCCTAAAACTATATTAATTTGCACTAATTAACATATTAAGTGGTAATTCCCACAGATTAAGCCAAGAACTGAATCACTAAAGAAGAGTTGTTTACATAGGTGCACAGATTCTACACAGGACAGTGTGGAAGAATAAGACATTGTCAAGGTGAGAGGAAGATAATTTCCTTTTGTTGTTCATTAAGCTGAACATAACCATTTTATCCATGCAGAAGGTTTGTTATCTACTAGTCTAATACTTTTTTTTTTCTAGAAAAGCAAAGCAAAAAACCACAAACAAACAAACAAAAACAACAACAAAAAAACCAACAACCACCAAACAAACCAAATCACACCAAAACCACAGAAACCACCACAAATGCTTAAATCAGCACATAAATCTGTCCTTTTCCTATAGCCTGTTTGCTCAGAACCACAGAGAAATCTGTTTCCTTTAAATAATCCAAGGAGAAGTTGGTTTGGAGGCTTCAAAGCATTTGAAGTCCCAGTGCCCACTACTGAGATAATAAATAATGTAACGTAGTGTAAGAGGACATTCTGCAGCACAACAAAGTAAAAGGTGGAAAGACACTGAGCTGAAGGTGGCAATTAAGGTAGGACTGCAAGAAGATTCTTGGGATTATTTTTGAATGTTTTCTGCAAAGTCTCCTTTCTGATTTTTCAATGACTAAACAAAAGGCATCAGAGAATTACATATATACAGCTGTGCTTTCTGCCTGGTGTTGACCCTCTCCTGGGGAGTGGCAAGTGGGTTTAGACTAAGGCTAAACAGAGCACTCCAGACAAAAATGTCTGACAGCAGCTAAAGCACCAAGCACAATTCTACTATTTGCAGTCTCTAAAGCAGGCATAAATAGCACAGCGTGTGCAGCACTATACTTCAAGAGTGGCTGGTTGGTCTCCAAGTGCAATGCCTTCCCTCATAGTGCTGGCAAAATGCTGAGGCACTGGCAAATACAAGTTTGTGGGGGCAAAAGGAGCAGAAACATGACAGGTAGGAAAAGGCCAACATCTGAAATATTCTTAGTCTGAGCTCTTTAATTTCTTAAGTCATAATAGTCAGAGCGCTGGCCTGGTGAGAATTTTTCAGCACTGGGGAATTCAAAAAAATACAAGATGACCTATCATCCCCCAGTATTCTTTATTTATCTGGCTGTGCTGCCTTGGTACATCTCCTCTGGACTGCCTATGTAAGAGCAATCCTCACATGCTGGGATTTCTCACAGATTCCTATTAAAGGTACCCACAGGGAATGCCAACACATCAGAAAATGTGACAAACTCTGATTCAGATTTTACTTTGAGTGCAAGAGCACATACTACTGCCTAAAACACTAATTAAAAAGAGAAATATACTGTATTTGGTATGAGACTGAGACAAACTCTACTCTTAAGGAGCCAGAATAAATCCATTGCCTCCTGGATTTTCATATGCACACAGGAGAGTAGGACTTTGGTTCAAGATCATTATTTCTGACAGAATCATTGTTTATGTAAAGGTGGGCTGAGGCATTACTGGGCCATAGGACCCAATTTGCATCCTGATTAGCCTGAATCACAAATATGAGCTCACATCCCAGATACACTGAGGAAAGAGTTCAGGTTACATTTCTACATCAGAGAAGCAGATAAGGAGTACTCAGTTCGAAAGCCACTGTGCCAAGACTCAAAAATCCATCACACAAATCAGCACAGAAAGCCTATTCAGCCTGCTCATCTTGTTTGTCAGCTTGAACATGAATCTTGAGAAATTCCTCAAGCTGTACAACTCAAACTACCCCCTTGTTCCAAGGTAACAATTTACTCTAAATGATAAATTACACAAATGAGGTAGAGGAGCAGAGGGCGCTGGAAGTGGCCACCTTCTTTCTCCTAGGCACAGCAAATTGTTCCCAAGTGATTCCAGAGCTCCGATTAAAATATCAGTTTCTGAAACACACAAGAGCATACTGTGAAATCTGTTTTATCTGATACTATACTAAGAAAGGCAGCTTTTGTTGCTGAGAAATAAACAGCTCAAGTCCAGCTTTACTTCACCCCGCTGTGTTGAGTCCCAGGAAAAAAAACCAGCCTTACATTTCCTTTGTAGTGGTGGACTTCAGCCTGTACATTTATAAGGTAAGAGGGAGAGTTGCTTGCAATACTTTTGAACAAATCATGAAAAAAAAAAAAAGACTATTACCCAGAGAAAAAATAGTCACATTATATGGTCTGTGCCACTAACTATAACTATTTCGGGGTCTTATACTAAAAAAAAAAAAAAAAAACCCAAACAAGCAAACAAAAAAGCTAGCAACATTTACCAACAAAATACCCCACCAGTCCCCCCAGAATCACAAACAAATGAGACAAACAAAACCAGTTGTTCCACTGCTGTAGAGCCAGTGAAGGCAGACATGAATTTCCTTAGGTAAATTCAGTTATTTTCTTACTCACATTGTCACACTGGTTTTGTGTTTCCACTGATCAAAGAGAGTGCTTAAAGAGCTGATGACATTAATTTCAAACTTCATCACCAAAAGCATAGTGAGGACAGCAAGTTGCTTAACTTGTAGACACCTCGATCTAAGGAATTCAGCTCATAAGATTGTAGCTGGCAAAACTGGAAAGCAGACAATGTTTAGTTTTACATATTGTGGTTTTATTGTACACAGTGCTTCTGCAGGTCTGCCACCCTCAACAGTAGTCTATGGCAGATAGTAAAAGAAAGGCCAGAAATAGTCCCTGCTATAAAGATCCATTGAGCCAAACCACAAGGTCTGTACATCAACCTTTGTTCATTGCCACTGATGAAGGCTCTCTTCCATAGTTCCCATGCCTTCCAAAGAAGTCAAAACCAGTGAAAAAACAGGCCAAAGACTGATGTTTAAGTCTTTGTTTATCATATGATGCCAATGAGTACCACTTAAGCAGTAAATTCTGATAGATCGAAATAAAGCTCAAAACTTCACATTGGAGAACCTACTGAGGAGCCAGCATTTCCTCAAAGCTAGTGCTCTCAAGTGAGGGAGCACTCAAGATAGACTGAGTTCAGAACAGACACACATTGTCCAGAAACAACTGGTTGTTGAGCAGAACAGTATAATTCTCTAATTTACATCAGCTAAAGGTCTATTCATAGGAATGAACAAGGTGAGCAAGAAACTGCAAAACACAAATGAATATGTGTTTACATAGTTCTGGAGGAAAAGGATTCCAGTTTATTCTCTTACATTTAAAGAAAAATAAGATTCTTGCAAAAATGCCTTTCAACTATT
>JAAGNO010030350.1:37704-56803 GCA_033439905.1 Ceryle rudis
GTTAAAGGTTACTCCCAATTTTGTTGCTCCTCTTCCTTACTTTTTTGAGATTTCACCCTATATCACTGAAGCTGCTAGTGACTTCATTAGAATCAGGTTCCTGGACTTCACAAAAGTGTCCCAGTTTCTCATCTTGAGGCATTTGTTTACAAGGCTGGTTTTGTTTGGGGTTTTTTGTTTGTTTGGGTTTTTTGTTTGTTTGTTTTTTATAATCTCTACTTTTGTCCTGTATTTTTTCATGCTCAGGCAGAACCAATACTACCATCCCATTTAGTGACTTCCAGATCTAATCAGATGTCCAGTTTTCCTAACACAGAGAAATAAACCACAAAAACCAGTCTCTCTTAAAAATCATACACGTCTAAGAGAAAAGCATGATCGAAATAACAAATAGCAAAGGGAATACAGGGATATTTTTCCTCCTTTCTTACTTCCCTAGTATTTCAGAAAGTGGAAAGCATTGTTTCCACCCTATGGTGGTGTTTCATGCAAACCAACATAAGTATGTCCTGTTCAGACCTCTCAGTAGTTTTGCTTGTTTTCAAAACTAGAACAGGATCAGAGCTAAACTATGAGATGCTTATGAGAAGGTCAGGTAATTAATTTAGAAAACACTGAATTTAAGATTGAACCACTTTGGCAAAATTCAGGTAGTTTAAAAGAGAATTTTCTTCATTCATACAGAATCTTTGTTTTATTTTCAGGGAAAAGAGTGAAAGTACATTTTTTAATTTTTTACTTAGCTTTATTAGTCCCATTCCTAAAGTCTGTAGACAAGTAATCCAAAAAGCATTGAGAACTGAACAGAAGTTCTCATAAAGCTGAAACCACCATTGATCTAGCATTCTCTCCAAAGTGAACAGAAAGAGTCTTAATGACTGATGGGATGTTTCAGTGATGTACATTCAACACAGGAAAACAATGTTGTTTGAATATTAGTACCAAGTGGAGCACTTGGTACCCAAGATGAGATCCATGACTAAGCAGCACTGTCTTTAATTGAGCATGGTACTCAACATGCAACTGGAGAGTTCACATCATGGTAAGACAGCTCCCCAGTATGCTTAGAGTCATAACTAAAAACTCCATGTTAAGTACTGTCATTAATATATATAAAGACAGAACCCAAGTAGTTTGCCAATATATGTCTTCACATTAAGATTTAGAACTACTATACATCTAATAGTTACAAGCAAGCATGTACAAGAAGAAAAAACCAAAACAAAACAAAACTGCCTGTAGTCATTTGTACCAACAGAATTAAGCACCAAAGAAAAATAGCAAGCTGAGTAGAAATTAGATAGAAATTGGAAATCAAGTTGTAACGGGTAATGGTTTATGAAGGAAGCAAACAGGGTAAAAATGATGCTTCTTGTTCTCCATCTCTATCAATTACATAGATGAAGGAATAGGAAACTGCAATTCACAAGTTTGCCTAAACATTAGCATAAGAAGAGATATTGGGCTGCAAATGCTGTCCTGGCAGCACTTTGACACTGAAGGCTAGCAAATAGAATTTAATACAGATAAGTGGAATTTGCATAATGGAAGTTAAATATTAATTGCAACCACAAAGTAAAGAGCAAATAATGCAGACAGTAGATATTAAAAGGATTAATGAAGTGTAATAGATTGTTTCTCCCCAGATGCTTTGTAAGAGCAAGAAAATGGGAGAGAGTAAGGTGTTTGGCTCACTGCAAATCCTGTCTAAGCTATGCTACACAATAAACAAAATAATCTATACTTATTGTACTAAATTTAGTTTGGGCTCATTATTTATGGGAAGATATTTCAGGGAAAAAAAAAAAGGAAAAAAAAAAGACGAGTGCAGTGTATGTGCTACTGCCAAATAAAAATTACCATGAACTTTTCTTTCCTCACTGTTTTAAAAGACATAACATTAAATGCTTAATAGTGGTTAGCAAAAAGTACATATTGCTATCAGCAGGTTTGTTATTTCCCCTCACAGGTGCTTATTTACAAGAGTTTCCTTAGGTTAGGGTAAATCATATTCATTCCCCCTACTGCTAAGTAAATATATTTGTGGTTATTAGTGATGGGAAGAATTGCATGATAGCAATGCAGAGCAGGGATCATAAACAAACAGTAAGACTCACCAAGCTATATGCAGACACAAATACAAGCAATGGAGTTGTTAACACCTAGTAAGCATACAAATTTGGTGCTCCTATTGTGTAGTGTGATGTTAGGGTCAAGCACGTGAAATAGAGAATTGTACAGCTCATTTAAAATCCTCAGACATTCCTTTTAATGCAGCATTAAAAAAGCTTCTAGCAGAGCCTGAAATACAATATTAATGTGGTAAGCCATTCTAGTCATAATAGTGCATTGTCATTTTTAATAGGGACAGGACTAAACCCTAGGAAAGTTATTTTCATATTAACCTATTCCTTCTCTTCACCTCCTCTCCCACCCCCCACCCCCCGCAGTCTACTTGCCTATGCATTGTTTTTCTGTGTCTGGACTATTCCTATTCCATTCTCCCCAGTTCTTCATATTGCTGGTCAGAGTGGTTTAAAAGCAAAAAAAAACCAAAAAAAAACCCCAAACAAACAAACAAAAAACCCCCAAACCAACAAAAACAAAAAAATGAACAAACAAACCAACAACAAAAAAAAACCACACAAAACCACACACCACAGGAAAAAGGGAAGAAAAAACCCAAACACCAATACCAAAACAAATTTAATCCATCAAAATTTGTTATTTCATTAAGACTGTGGTTTTGTATTGAAAAATCTGAATTGTAACAAAAAGTCCATCTCCCCCCTCCTCCTCAATCTACTTTGCTAAAACTCTAATGTTAAAAAGTAATGCTTGAACTAAAATTAGAGACCTGTGATACAGCTCTGATGATACTGATTTCTGTTTCTCATGCTTAAATAGACAAAAATTCCTTCCTTGCTATATTGCCAAACTATCAATTTTTGTTTTCATGACAGGGAGATATCTCTGCCAGATCCATGAATGCTACTTGCAGAAAAGACCTAATTTCAAATTCCAGGTGTCCCTCAAATAGTCTGAAGAGAGGCCTTTTCCAAAAACAAGCCTTTTTGCAAAGTGGAGAAATAGTGTCTAAGAAAATTAAGCAGTGTAAAATGCCTTTTTCCCTCCCCCCCCCCATTTGCCTTCAGTGTGGCTGGATGTTTCATCCTCTCTTCATGTTTGAAGGAACAATATTTCCACATATTTAGGCACTAAGTAGTCTTCATTGTTAAAGGTCTTAAGTTTCCCCCCAAATGATGATAATTCATACACTCTACTACAACATTAATAGTAAATTATAATAACAAATAATTTAATAGCAATAGCTATCTCTAGGAAGAGGTTACAATCACACACACACAAAAATGTTTTTCTAAAATATCCTAAAGCATCTTTTACAGCCAAAAATTGTCACAGATAGGATAGGACATTTACCTAAGAAAATTGAAGTTACAATTCTCTGAGTCACTGAAGGACTCTTCTGTCCAGATTTCACTACTATTTGGAGACAGTGCAGAAGTTACTGCTTCTCTCAAGAGGTGTTAATTCAGGAACAAAGAAAGAAGAAAATTTGCAAATTCTGGATTTGAGTACAGATTTGCTCCTTTATAAATAAATTCTTTTATGTCCTATGTCATGGGCATACCACTGGAAGATGAGCCAAAATGCTTGCTTCTACTTTAAAAAGAATAAAAATAGCCTTTGGAAAATAAAGTGGATTTTGTTGGTTTTTGTTTTGTGGGTTTGGTTTTTTTTCCTAAATAATCTACTGTGAAGTTAAAAAAAATCTATGCAGGTACTTCTTTACAGGACTGGCATAACAAATGGTCCTGTACAGAACTTAGAATGCGTGCTTTGTATTTTTGCTAATGAATGACTCAGCTAGTAATAGAAGTGTTGATAGACAATGGTGAAAAAGAGTCCTAGTCAACTGCAGATTGTACTTGTATCCAACACAATGTAGTTTTCATGAGGCATTGCAACCCCAGGCATAGTATATCACCTGAAAAACATGAATATGATTACAACTCAGTCAAAAAATTGCTCTGCAGACCACCCTTCAAATAGAAATGTATATTAAAAAATCCATTTCTTTGCCTTAGTTGAGCTTCTAGATTTTATCAATAGTTGGGTCACAGCCACCAAGTCAGATTTGCAGCTGATATAAATCAACATGACCACCGGAGCTCCACATTATATCAGAAGACTGTTTGCATCAGTCATAGTGAACTAAGATGGGTAAAGTCTCCAGTAAAGCCCAGGTGGTCACCAAATTTTCATCCCAAAGGGAAAGGGATTTGTAATAGAGAATAAAAAAGTTGTTTGAGCATAGCCTATAAAAAGCCATTGACCAGGAGGGTTGGACTATATGAACTTTAAAGGTCCCTTCCAACTCCAACCATTCTATGGTTAAATCCTAATTAGGAAATATGCTTCTGAAAACTTATTTCACTTTAACAGTCTACAATTTATGTGTCTACTTAAACTAAGCATGTTGATATCCTTCATTATCACAGACTAGTAGGAGATCAATAAATGATCTTGACAGCTGACCAACTGCTGTCCAAAGCCTACTGGCAACGTCATGCACTCATTTAGGTCAGGTGTGTAACTTTCAATAGGCTACCTTTGTCTGATTTTTTGCAAGTAATGGACTTGGCTGCCTTTTGTTACCCCTTACATACTGTCCCTTACAATCAGTTACAAAAACTATACATACTAAATGAAGGATAAACAATTTACTGTACATTGACAAAATTTGTCTTATGGACAGAAATTTCAGAAAGCATCATTGCTAGTACATGATTTGGAAATGGAAACGAAAAGAAACATTGTACATTGCAATAGTAACATGAATACTACAAAAAGAAAACAAGTATTTGACGTTATCTGTAGAAGTGTGCAGCATAGACAGAACATTTTCCTGTATTAACAAATGTGATGACAAAAATGTTAACACCCTGAAACCTGGGCTGCAGGTTTCTGCTAACTGATCCCGTTTCTATCCCTTAAAGCAATTAAAGATTTTTGAGCATGAGACCATAAAACAAATTTATCCAAGATATAATTGAATAGGCAATTGAGTCACAGACTAAGCTCTTGCACAGCCAAAATTCTTCACTCAGAAAGAAGCAAGCCTCCCATGCAATTTTTTTGCAAACTCATTCTCATCTCTGTAAACATCTCCTCTATCCAAAACTTTTCTCTACAAGAATAATGATCACTTTTTAGTTTTGTAGGCAGGTTCATTCCAACGATCTGCTGTCTATCAAAGATGCAGCAGATCACAGTTTCTGCTCATATTCTTCCATTAAAGCAGGGGAACAGCAACTTAACAATGAAGAAAGGACACCACCAGTGACAAAGTTTCTATCCTGATATTAACATACCTGTACATCTGTATTTAGGGGACATTCTGGAAAACAATGAGAGAAAAAACCTTTCTGAATACCAGTAAACAACATTAACTTTATCCACATATTCTATACAGAGAAAGTGAGAAGCCATAAATGATTCTGGCTAAATGGACAAGCCCTGTCAGACCCAAATGAATATTCAGAAAAATGTTATCAAGTTCTTCCTCACAGAATTCCTGAATACAAAGATTGTATGTTGCAAGCACAAATTCATGAATCGCATTCACAGAAAACCTTGATTTAATAATTATGGCCCATGCCCTCAAAAGCTTCACTTATCCATATGAATTCCCCGTTGCTTATGTCGAGTTGAATTATGATCCAAGACAATTTTCCTATGTATTTCCTACACTTTCAGCTCATGGTTTTTTAGATACCACATGAATCAAGCAGGCATAAAAATTAATCCTGCATTGAGAGACCATTTATTTAAAATTTGTTCACATGGCTAGATATAGTTTTGCAAAGATGTCTCGTAGGTCAGGATTAATCCAGCCCTTCCCTAGTAAACTTCATTATACTCTAACATTGCAAAGCACCTCATCAAAACTCGGAGACAACGCTGAGCTGTTGAAGTTTTGGCTCTGTTCTCATGCTGAGAAGATAAGGGATTAGAAATCTTCTTACATCTAAAAATATCTCTCAAGCATTTTTCCCAGTTGAAAAAAGAATTAAAAAAATTCAACACACTCATAAAGAGATAGTCAATAAATAACATGATCTCCAAGCAGCAAGTGTTCTATGTATGCCTGTGCGAAGTATCATAGACATCTGTATTTTGTTAATAACCTAATTCAAGACAGGATGTAAATAGCTCATAAGTCTATTTTAGATCTTCAAAGTTAAGTTTTATTGCCAATTTTGTCCACTGAACTTCTCTTTTCTCTCCCATATGTCAAAATCACAAAACCAAACAAAAAAAAACTCTAACAAAACACAAAACCAGACAAACAGAAAACCCCCAAACAAACAAACTCACACAAAAAAACCCCGAAAACAAACCCTGCCTCCCATGAAGGGAGAGGGGAACAAATGATATTTGTTTAATCTGGTTTAAATTCTCTTCTTTCAGCAGTCAGCAAGGGCTGACCATACCCTAAAGGTCAATTTATCTCTCTTCCAAGTAAGAATCAGACATCAGAGTATGCCATCTAGATAATATCTTACTCTCTTTCATTAGGTGGTTTCTTCATGTGACCTTCAACTTCAGAATTATATAGCCTGTTTGAGCACTCACCATTAGCTACATCAAAAACATCCAGAAAAGGACTCCCAGCAGAGTCCTTTAAACAGAAACAAAGCCAATGAAAGACACTGTTTGCCTCTTTCCAATACCCAAAAATATGTGAATTAGAAATATAAAACTCTCATGACCTTTCCTTTATGATCAGAAAGGGTCTAAACTGACTGTCTCTAAACAAACTGACCTAAAGTTGACAGGGGGTGCAGACTTTAGGACGAGGGACTTCCTGAACAACACAGTCTATAACTCTTACCTCTTACCATATTTCTTCCTTTACTGAAGAATCTTGTCTCCAGCAAAATTTAAGCTCTTCTTTTATACAGATACCGAAATACAAATTTAAGACCTCTATTAGAAAAAAAACCTGTCATTCAGAGGTCTTGACAGTTATCCTTAACGGTCCAGGATCCATTCCAGTTAATAAAATAATCTACTGTTGTTTTCTGGACTTGGAGGCTTTTTGTATAAAGATAGTTTCTGTTAAAGAGAAATGAAAACAGAATGGTGGATCATCTTTTTTAAGGTAAGGTCAGATTCAAATTTTAATTTAGCTATAAGTCCTCAGCTACCTCAGGCCACAAAAACTGAATGTGAGCTTAGACACTAATCTAATGTCCATTCTCAGTGCTGATCTCAATATTTTTAAGACAAGACTGACTTTAATAATGATATCAAGCCCTGAAATTCCCTGATTACATGGGCAATAATATGTCCCCATGAGTAGCCTTTTTGCATTCAGTAAATTTTGGGTTGCCACCAAAATAACTCTACTGCCTTAGGAAGAGTTAATGAACATAGGCAACACAGTGCTAGCAATTTAGTAGAACTCATCATCTGAGACACATGAATCAAGGGTCTTCAAGATTCTCAAACACTAGGATATAGAGTACCAAATCTAATTTTACCCTGTTCTGTGTGCTCATTGTAGATTAACAAAACTGTGTTATAAACATCGAACAAGACTTTTGTAAAGATGAGCCCATAGGGACAAATATTTGCACTCCAAACTGAAGCTGTACTGAAACAGCTGGAACCTCTGTGTGCCTTTGCAGAATTCTGGCACATAGTATTCAGCAGCAAAGGTCTGCCTCAGACAAAGTTGACTTCATTAGCTGGCATATTGCAGCCATCATCTGGGATTCTCTCTTCCTTATTACCTCTGTTTATTCATAAGAGCTTTTAGAGTCTTGAAGATAACACCAGGGCCCCTGTTTAAACCTCAACTGTCTTAAATTTTAAAGGGAGCTAACTTGAAGAGACAGTTGCTCCTTCAATAATTAAATGGTGTTTCACTCCTTGCTGCAAAGACTGAAACTGGGTATAATAGTCTAACAAGATAAAGGACATCCAGATGTTTTCATATAAGTGCATTTGTATAAACAAACATAGGCATCTTCATTAGTCTTCCGACTAACACCTTTGAAAAACTGAGTTGCAAAGAGTACAGAATAACTGATTTCATCCACTTCATCCCCTAGTGAAATTTTTAGGTTTCATGGGTTGTATAAAATCTCTGTAAATGATTCATTCCAACCAAACCTGCTGGGCATGGTGAGAAGCCAGCAAAAAGATAAGCAACTGTAATTATGCAAATCTCCTGGTTTATCTTATCCTAAGTTTAACAACAATGCAGCTACACCAAGTTTTATACTATGAAGTATAAAAAGGGAAATGCCTGTTGTAAGCAATCACAATGAAAGGAGAAAAAAAGAAGCTTTATAACGTTATATGTTATGTGCATAAAAGTATTTTGAAGACATTTGATCTCTCTTGCAAAAAGCCTGTGCAATCATAGTCTTAAGTCTTCAAACTTAGTTGTAAGCAACTGCAGTATCTGACTTCTCCACAATCTTCTTCCTCTCAAAGCAGATTTTTAGAAGCTTATTTCCAATCTTTGTTATTTCTATTACTCCTATTAGGCCTGTTGATAGTCATAAGAGATATAGGATAAAAATCCAGCTCAGCTGAGCCAGTGTTAAAAAAAAAAAAAAAAAAAAAAGTCTATTGATTTCAATGAAGCAAGGTTTCATTCATGGTCAAAGGAATAAACTTCTTGGTTGGGGCCTACCATTGCTGAACCTTACTGCTAACTTCATTTTCATAATGTGAAGGGATCTTGTTCTTTTCTTTAACAGCATGTATTCCCTCTGCTTAGTGTCCAGGCTGAAGCTAGCCTTACTTCCTCACTCACCAGTACCACACCAGGAAGAACCACTGACTCCTGATTTCTTCCACACTAATCCAAATGGGTTTTCATGGCTATTGAGTTTCACGTGGCATGCAACCCACTTTCCAGATGACTTGGTTACAAACACCATCCCACATGCTTTGAGCTTCATGGAACAGTTAACACAAAGCCTGTGCTTGAATCCACAAACCAAAAATAGCATGGCACTTTCTCTTTGGTGCTTCCTTTTTTTTTTTTTTTTTTTTTTTTTTTTGTTGTTGTTAGTTTTCTTAAAAGATAAACCCTTAACGGATATATTGACACTTCATAAGTAACAAATCTAGTACAAGCATGTGAGTCTACTACCCTTCCTGCCCTTGCTACTCTCTAAGCTAAGGATTTTGAAGATTTTGAATAGTCTGTCCTTGGACTAAGATAGCCATGTCTTCATGAAGATGGCACAGAGCCTCCACAACTTGATTCTCACTTCTGCTGTTTCTTCTTATGAGGCGAGTTGGTTGTGGGGTTTTGTTTGTTTGGCTGGGTTTTTTTTCCCCTTGAGAAGTTTCTTTCAGGGATCTCAAATCTTTGGGAAATTCCAGGCCTAATACCCACTTAACAAGTTTTAGATTAGATGAGCAGGAAGTTAAAAACAGACAGGCTTCAGCTAGCAACAACACAAGAAAACCTCTGTATTAACAGGTTATACAATAGACTCACTACAAAACCCTTCGTGAGGTTTAAAACAGCCTTCACAGAAACAAGATGATGCCTTCATCAAGTGGACTTACAAGGCTTTAGATAGGCATTGGGAAATTGTATGATCTTCACTGGCAAACAGACAATTTTTTTGCATCATAAGACAGAGGAGAAAGCCACACCCCAAATGTTACAATACTAGTTTGCCTTAGTCCATTCACATAGAGAGCAACAGATTAATAGCTGCCAAATGCTCACAGATTCCAGCTTCAGACACACTCAGTAAATCTTATCTCAAGCAAAAGAACTTATGGCATCTTGAAGCTGCTGCCACCAGCAGAGGAAAAAAAAAATATCGAGAAGAATGCAACAGGCAACACTCCCAGTACATGCCAACAAGACCTCGCTTCCTTACTTAAGCAGCATCTCCTCCCTCCTGCCCTCCCTATTCCCTTAGTACAAGGACTTACAGAGAGAGAGGTGCAGCCTCAAAATGGGTTTTTAATAGTTTCCCATCACCAATATAGCATCAAAATCTGAACACTAGCTAGTGTAAATCAGCACTACTGTCATGGCTTTGAAACTACCCTGAATTACAGTGGTGGCAGATCTAGCAACAGTCGCACTATGTTTTCAACTCTTGATATGATCTAGCAAAGAAAGAAAACTTCATTTTCACAGCACACCTGAGAACAAGCGCATAAGTAAGCAATATGCTTAAGTTAAAGCTATACACTGCATGCAATATTGTTTACTGATTCAAAGATTAACAAAGTTACACTAAATTGGAGCTCTACAGATAGGAAAGCACATTAAGGGGAGCTCTTGTATTCCACTGGTATTCTCTAAGGTACTTTTCAGACAATAAATCAGGCTTGGATTTACATAGAACATTTAGCAGACTTATGCATGATGCACTGAAACAGAAGTAAGATATAATTAAGCAGTGACATGACAGCTAACAAATGTGTTTCTGGGCAGTTACTGCATGCCTCATGTGGCATTATGAGGCACCATAGCCAAAAGCTCAGGGTACATTAACTACCAGAAAGGGACCATAATTCTCTCCAACTATGCAACCTGCCACATTTCTTTGCTATTTTGGAATACAATTTGTACATTTAAAGGGGGGGTGTGGGGTGTGAGGGGGAAGAGACAATCAAACCTGTGTATATTGAATATGAGCACAAAAATCACAGTAACCTACTGGAAAGTTTCACAAATTCCACAGTTATCCAAGAGTACACCATATGGTAAACACCAAGGACAAATAATAAGGTTTGAGATCCAGTGTTAGCTTTCCTTTCCCTCAAAAAGCTGTGTATAAATGCTAGATTGTAAGTAGCAGAGCACAGCAGCACAACCTATGATGGAGTAATGAAAAATTAATTAAATAAAAATGAAAACATCAGCAGTACAGCACTCGGTTGAAAAATTCCTTCTGAATACCTGCTAAGTTCTCATATGCTAAGACAGATTAATACTTCTTCAGCCTGAATCATAGGTGCACTGGGAAAAATGCATAGTGATGCTGTAGCTCTGGAAAAATTCATTCCTTGGCTGTGTATGACTGCAGAACTAGTCACTTAAATTCAACATCACCAGCTACTTAAATTCAACAGCAACTGTTAATGATTTAGCACCTACTGGCAGTTTGTCCCCCCTAGCCCGTAAGCAGGGCTGCAAAGGTCTACAGGCCCCATCATGCTGATTAGCAGTGATTAGCCTGTTTGATCCAGGATTTATACACAGCACAGGCTGTGCTGGAAATCAATCTCCATATCTGGGATTTAGATCTGAGCTGCTGGGGAGGATGTCCCTGCTTTGCTGGTTGTCAAAAGCAGGCAGCATGCCAAGAAGAGTATGAGCACGCACAGAGCCCTTTCATTTCCAGCACCAGAGCTTGCTGCATCCTCAGTGAGACATACCAGCAATAACACCTCAACATGCCCAAGAGTAGAGCTAAACAAGGCAGTGCAAATCAGCAAAGCAAGTCCTGTTAAGGGCCTTAGCAGAGCCTGCTCTTGAAAGAGTACAGTGTGTAAAGCCATGGGAAAGAAGTCCTTACATCATGAATCAGCCTGCCACACCCAATATACTGAGGGCAGCATTCACATGTCTCAGCTATAAGCAATTACCTTGGCCAGGCAAATTAATCTCTTCATCTATCTAGATATGTTCTGGAGTCAATGGAGACAGGTCACTTGTTGCTTACCTTCCACAGAGATATCAGCATTGTAAGTTCACCGCACAAAGTCTGATGCCTCAAGTGCTCCTAAGTCATAAACCTTACCACTTACTTATCTATCCTTTAGTGTTTGAAATAAACTTCAGCTCTTTCAGTGCAGTGCATGAGTGATGAAGGAACTTCGACTAAGAAATTGAGTGTATCCCAGATGTAAATCTAGACGTCTGGTGAGGGACAAGGCTGAAGTTTTCCTTACTGGCTTCCAAAACCAAACCAAACAAACAAAAAAACCCAACAATGACAACAACAACAACAAAAAGGAGAGAAAAGAGGGGGAAAAAAAAAAACCCAAACCCAACCAACAACAAACAAAATTAAACCATACCAGAAGTAGTTTTATTTTTATTAAACAGATTTCAAAGACTGTCATCAAAACACCCCCATCACAGAGGCAACTCATTTATTTCATAGTGCATCATCTTTAATGTGAAGATATGAATTTTTTTGATGCTTCCTTTAGAATTAGCTCAGAAAAGTCAAATCCAGACATATTAAAATAAAAAGCTTATGCTTCATTAATTTTTAAGAGACCTTTTAAGGGTTGCTTATTTATATAAATATATTTTTAACTTTAATTTACAGGAAACTGTAGAGTTCAGATATTTTGTTCTATAATTGCCAGTTAAACTGGAAAATCATCCATCTGCATAACTGTGTTCCACAGCAACCCAAGAGGACAGCAAGGAAGTTCAGTTGAGATTCAATGCTGTCCGAGCATTTGAACGGCCCTAGTATTTGGCTTCATTCAAGCTCCACATCCCAGGGTACAGGATGGAAAGGCAGGAGGCCAGTACAGACCTCCTGGCAGCGTTGTATAGGAAGCCCTTCTCTCTAGAGTTGAGAAGTTACATCCCTGCTCAAATTCAATGAACTCCAACATCCAGCCCTCAACATTTCAGTCCCAGTCCATAAGCCAAGATGGCATTGATCAAATAAAGCATAAAAATCTCCTAAATTCATGAGCTGCTTTGTTATAAAATCCTCTTCTGCCTCTCCTCTTTTGTCATTGAAGTAATCTGGCTACATTAGTGCTGTAATTAACAAAGCCAGGTTCCCCTGTGTAAATCTTCTGGATAAGCTCTCTGTGTCTTACACAGAAGTCATCACAAGTGTCCCTGAATACTGGCTACAGAACAAGCTGAAGAAAGAGTGAATTAAGTGTTATTACACCTCATTCAAATGCCTTGAAATGAATTTCAGATGGTGTTTTATGAGCTACAACATAGAGGAGTACATCAGAGGACCCCCTTCCCCAGAAAAAATAATAAAAATGTGGAGGGTTTACACCTCTGTGGTCTCAAGGACTGTGCAGTGCCATGCCCTGCCCAAACAAAGAGTAGTTAAAGTAAGTGGATTTTCATGATTACATCAAATGGCCAAATCAGATAGCTCTCAACAAAGATGTTACAGAAAGAAGAGATCTGAAGCATGTGGTGCAGCTACATCAGGCACTAGACAGAAAAGTGGGATGAGGAGATGGAACATGTGAAGGCTGGAAGAACATAAATTAGAAGAGTAAATCAATGGGTGGCTACAAAGGACGATCTTGAAGCATTAAATCCATTTAATGCCTTCTCTAGCCCTAACTCTAAGCCATCTCTCTTGCTTCCACTGTAGCTGTCCTGAGACATAAAGGAGTCTAAATTTGAAGAATGTAGATTCTCTGGGGTGTAACTCCAGAGCCAAGTTCACCCCCCAAGCTCTTCTCTCTCCAGAGAACCATTCACTACTCTCCATTACAGCTTTATTGACCAATTGGTTCCATTAAAAAAAAAAAAAAACAAACCAAAAACAACCAACCAAACAACAACAACAACAACACCACCACTACAAAAACAAAACAAAAAAACCCCCACACCCAAAACCAAAGAAATCCCCCTCAAAAAAGCCCAATCAACAAAACAACAAACCACAAAGCCCAAACACCCCCCAAAAAAACCCAGACACATACAGAATACATATATTTACCCCTGACAAATTCAGTTGAAACTGGGCAATAAGTTCATGTCACTATGCAGAACTGACAGGCACGCACACACACAAATGAACTTAAACTTCACTTCCTTAATTACACTGGCTAACAGTAGCAAGAATGATAAAGAAAATAGCCTAAATAACAAGCATTAGAATTTAGATTTCTCCCAGTCAAAACGCCCTTATCACTAGATTACAACATTGTAGCAATTTTTCTTCACCTTGATGAGTGTTTATCTGAAATACTATTTAGGAGCTCTCTCCCTTTTGCAAATATCATTTTTGTTTCTGGTTTTACACAAGTTTTGGGACATAGTGTCAACTAGGATTGAAGGAACTAAAAGGAAGAGCAAAAAGTGAAAAAGCTTTTATTTACAAAATTCCACTGAACACCATGCATGACAGAAAACCAACCCCACTGTAACAGGGTTTGTTCCAGAAAAAGAAACAGAACAAACACTCAGGGTCCATAACCTGCTTCATCTTAAGAAAGAGGTTGCTAAAAGGCAGTAGAGTGCTGTTCATCTCAAATAAAATATATGTATAGAGAGGGGGCTAGTATATGTCTATATATTAAAAATTTAGGTTCACAAGGAAGCAGGCTGACTATACAGAAAAGCACATGGTAATACAATACTGCAAGCATGGTAAAGAACGTCACACTATAGAAAACAGATAAGGCAAGGCAAATGAAAGAACTCTTCTTCCTGTTTTTCTAGGATTAGTCTTTTAGCATATATGCAAATACACCTTCAATCAAGCCAGGTGCCTACAGCACTTAGTGAGGATACTGGGTTTTTTCCTCTACAATGCCACTATTTCCAGCATAGCAACAGCCCCACTCATCTGCGGCTGAATTTCCCTTAGTCTCGCCACTCATCCCGTATATCTCATGATCTCACAACATTAACATCACTTGTACAGCAATCACAGCTGGCAATGTACCTTCTGGTAAACATTGCCTTGAAAGAGAAGGACAGGAAGGGCTAAGGAGCATGTCTGAATAAATTCATGATTGCTCTCCAGGGACCAAGAGTGTTCACTCATGCTCTTTTTGCTGCAGTTAAGAAAAATAAAGCAATCTGCTGCATTGTCTTAACAAGAAAGGAAAATAAATTAAAAAGCACATGCCAGTTTAACTAAGCCCATCATTTATATCACTAGGTATAGAAGACGTGATCAGCCAAGTAGAAATAATCCAGCTGGTTGGAACTGACAAAATGCTCATCCCATTTCTTTCTCTACCTGCTACGTAATAGTAGGAGGGAGAAAAACAAAACAAAACAAAACAAAAAAAAAAAAAGAAGCACCTCTAGTTCTGAAAAGTTTTACTCAAATATTACTATCCTAATGAAGATACAATGGTAAGCAAAGATAATCCTTTCCAACAGGGTGGGAGTACAGGACAGAGAATTATAAAAGTGAACCAGACTGAGAATTTAAAACTCTTCTTCCCCTCATGCATATCATACTTCAGTCTGGCTCCCAAACCTATCACCAGTCTGGCTGAATTCACAACCACACACAGCTTGTCACTTCTAATTTGATCACCAAAGGTGCTGGTCAGTCACTTACATCCACCCTATGCATTTTTTCTGATGCACTGGAGACCCCAGTTGGTCTCTAATTCTCACTTCATCATCCCAAGAACTCCTCAACAAGAAACATTCAGGATCCAAAACCATCCTACAACTGTAGCAGAAGCAAAGTCCTAAAAGCACAAAAGATTCTGAGTCTGTTGCTTGTCTTCCAGAATGCTTGCTGCTCTTCCATAGTGCTTTGTAAGTACCCACGGCAGGTGGAGGCACTTCCTCTTGGAAAAAATGCAATTGCTGACATCCTTAATTTACTGCTGATTCTTGCCTATGAATGGCAGCCAATCTTGCCCCTCTAGTTATCAATTAGCACCTCCAGTCAAAAAGTGGCTAAATCATTTACAAGCTGCATTGTGACTTTGGTTAGGGCTTTAATGCAGTTTTCTACCTTATAAAGGGTCATATGAATAACCTATTGTATCTAGAGTGAAAGTTAACTGCTACTCATCAGGATTCTGGTAATCCAAACAGCATGACTACATTAGAAAACAATGTTTCTAGAAAGGTAGCAGGAAATAACATTTTCCACATGTTTTTCACTTTTGTCTGCTTTTTGATGAAAACAGAAAATACAAGGACATTTTGCAACATCATGCTGTTTTCAACACATTCGTGTATCCAAAAAGTAATCTCTATACTACTGAAACAATTTTATGTTGTTGAAATGAAATATCCTGAAAAGATAATTTTCACATTTTTATCCACAGTTAGTGTCTTTCACTTGTATTTTTTTTCAGTTAAAAATGCTTAAAATAAAAATATTTTATTCAACATTAAGACTAAATCTTTTTTCTAGGAGATTTTAGAAATTCCACGAGTAAAAAGAATGAACAAACAAAGCACACAAATATTTTTAGCTGAAACTTCACTGAAATCAATAATGCTTGCCATAAAACAATTTGACACCAGTAAGTTTAATATATTCTGTGTAATTGAACTGATTGAAAGTATTCTTATGCACAAACATAAACAAATGCATCATGTTATTATCTGTCATAAACCCACTATTCTAGAGGGGAAAGAGTGAAACTTCAGAGAAATGGTTTCTGCTTTTTTTGACATCTGCCATTCAAATACCACATGTTTTTTAGCTTCCTTCACTGGTTACCAAGAGTCCATATACTCAGCCTCAAAACAGATGAAATAAACACTGCATAACATTTGTAAAGCTATATAAAAAAAAAAGAAGAAGGTTTAATAACTTCCATTTGTTGCTGCATTTCTTGCCAAAGTATTTTACAAACAGAGGACGTGTGACATTTTGACATTTTATAGTTGGAGAAACTGATTCAGAGATGCAACAACTTATAAAAGACCTTAATGAGCGAAGAGCATATGCAGTTCAGGATTTTTATTCCTCTTATTTTATCATAAAATCATAGAAATATCTGGGTTGGAAGGGACCTCTAGAAATCACCTAGTCCAACCCCCTGCTGAGAACAGGGACATCCTTAACTAGAGCAGGTTGCTCAGAGCCTTGTCAAACCTCACCTTGAATGTCTCCAGGAATGGGACCTCAACCACCTCCCTGGGCAACCTGTTCCAGTGTTCCACCGCCCTCATGGTAAAGAACTTCTTCCTTACTTCCAATCTAAATCCACTCTTTTCTTATTTAAAGCCATTGCCCCACGTCCTTTCACTACAAGCCTTTGTAAAGAGGCCCTCTCCAGTCTTCACATACTAGAAGGTGGCTATTAGGTCTCCATTAGCCTTCTTTTCTCAAGGCTGAGCAATCCCAGCTCTCTCAGCCGGTCATTTCACCATGAGGAAGCACTCCCTTTTTTAGGTCTTTGTTAGAAGTGTCAGCATACTCACAGAAAAATTTGTAATCACTTTACAGTATTTAATTTACTTTGTTTTTAAACTAGACTAGCACTTTGTCTTCAAAGAACAAAAGTAAAAGTAGTATGTTGAAAGAAGTTTTGCAAGGAAGTGGAAAAACCTCTGTTGATTTTTGTCTAAAGCTCTACAGACTGAAGGACTGGAAACAGTGAGCAGAGTGTAACCCAAACATACATTTTCCAGGGTGAAGAAGAGGAAAAAGGGAACATGAGCTTTGCCTGGCATCCCCTTACTCCATAAAGCAGCACAGACACTCTGAGCAGCTACAGAGCTCCTCTGCTTAGATCAGGGTTAACTATGGCATTGATGTTTTGGCTTCTCACACTTTGCTGGGGGTTTTAAGCTCTTCAACTCAAAGTACTTGCCTAACAGTGATAAAGCTTCCTGATGAATTTGCACATAATTTGATTAAGTACTTAATGTAAAAAGCTATTGCTAAAAATCTTTAAAAATCAAAAAAACTTTGACCATTATTTCTCGAAGTAATTTATAGTCTAGAGGTTTTGCAGACATCTCTGCTTTCCCTCAGTAGGCCACAGAGAAAATTCTCTCTATAAATATCAGAGCCTTTGTATTCTGATCAGTGACTAAAAATGTCCCCTTTTTCCCCCACTGTCCTGTCATACCTACTTGCCATATCACAAACTGATAACCAGAAATGAAGTAACAACAACAAGGATTGATTTGATGACTCACCCCTCCATACACAGACATACATTGTTCTTTTATCACCTCTGTTTCTGAAATGAATGCCCTTTGACTTGCACCTTTGCTATTCCAAATCTACTAAAAACTTGGTTAATTATGCTGTCTATTAAAATGTTGTTAAGGTTATCCTAGGAATTAGATTTTTTTTTCCTGCTATACAAAGTGTTTTTGCAGGATCTGTTAAAATAATATGAAATAATGTGGAAGGGGATGAACACTTCAGAATAACTTGTTCACGCTTTTTCAGAATGATAAGTTTAGATATGGCAAAAAGAAGATTCCTACAGAAAAAAAAAATAAAAAGAATAACAACTAAATAGATAGAGTATTTATACTTTGGGCTGCATCCAACATCTGTCAGAGTCAATGGAAAGGTGTCTTTAATCCCAAAGAAATTTGGATCTAGTGTTACAGAGCCTCAAAACAAAGGCTATTTTTCTTTCTTTAAATATGTTTCTAACATCCTTTCCTCATATTTCCCCACCCTATTTTAGAAAATGGATGATAGCTGATTAATTATACCATACCTTTAAAGAATAAAGCACAACAGAAGAGCTTCAGGTTCTGGGAACCATGGAATCATAGAATAGCTTGAGCTGGAAGGAACCTTAATGACCTTTAGATCATGTAGTTCCAACCCACCCTGACATGGGCAGGGACACCTTTCACTAGACCAGGTTGCTCAAAGCCTCATCCAGTCTGGTCATAAACACTTCCAGGGATGAGACATCCACAATTTCTCTGGGCAACCCATTCGAGTGTCTCACCACCCTCATAGTAAAGAACTTCTTCCTAATGTCTAATCTAAACCTACCCTGCTCTAGTTTAAAACCATTGCCCCTTGTCTTATCACCACATGCCCTTAATAAAAAGTCCCTCTCCAGCTTTCCTTTAGAAAAAGAATCAGACTTGTAAAATGGTTGCATATTCAGTGCAACTAATTCCTACCCACCAAGGGCACATCAGTGACTTGTGAGGGACTTCCAAGTGAAGAACAAGTAAGATTTCTCCAAAATCATTGGGAATCTCTGATCTAGGGTACTGTAGTTGCATGTAATCTTTTAGGTTCAGACAACTCTGTTGAATTCAGCATGTCATTGGACCTTAGTAACAGAAAAAATTATTCCTTTGAGCATTTCCCAATGGGCAGGAACTGAAGCTAACACAAATACTGAGAAACCACAGTTTCTAAATTTTTCT
>JAAGNO010030351.1:0-21096 GCA_033439905.1 Ceryle rudis
AGGCTTGGCACACGTAGCACGTAGGTGTTAACCAATAAAATAATTTAGATGTGCGCATGGACGGCCTGACAGACTATGTAAGCACGTACTGGTGAAGCAATAAAGGAGAACGACATGTAGCCATATTGGTTTGAAAGTGTCGTTACTTGACCGGCTTCCCAATGGGTCTCTATTCATGAATGCAGTCTTTCTATCCAATTTCCTAAGGGATTTCTTTCTTAAAGAAAACAAACAAACAAGCAAACAACAACAACAACAACAACCACAACAACCAAAAAAACAACACAACATTTTGGTATACAAATATAACAAACTCCCAAACCAGGTGCTATGCTAAACAGTAAAAGGGTTCTGTACAAAGCAAGTATTCAGTGTCTTGTAAAAGCTGTGGCAAAAAAGAGAAAACAAACAAAAGAAAACAAAATCATGCTGACTCATTCTAATAAAGCCCTGTGTAGAACTGAACATATTTCTGGAGTAATATGTGAGATCATAAGAAGTGGATGACAGCCTCTCCAGAGAGAAAGTAGGCTGGTGTATAATCAAATCTAAGAGCCATAGAAACCAGAAGCTACGGTAGGGAAGTTCTCTGTGTCGCACTGATGTACAGTGTTGTCACCTCAGTTTTATTCACTCCAACATCTATGTTCCCAGAATTGCCTCCACTGCAGTTCCACACTTAACATCTCACAAAAATTAGTGAAAAGCAAGTTTCCTATGGCAATTACTTCTTCACAAACAACTTCAAGGTTAAAAAATCTGCAAGGTTTGTCCAAGAATTCCTTCAAGAAAATCCAGGAAAAACTAAGGGTAGAAACCGTGATACTAACAGCCAAGTTTGAAGCATTTGAGTCTTGTCTTTTATCACCAGTGGAGAGAGATCTGGCACTTCCAAATCTTCTGTTCTCCTTTATCATCCTCTGAAAATGCCTGTTACTTTTCACTGACTCTGAATGAAGCTAAATCTTAGAAAGTGAATACTCAGGTAGCTCATAAATTAGGCAAAAATCCCCCTAGATACAAAAACATTGATAATGATTTGTAACTAAGATTATCAATCAACTTTTGTTTTTTCTAAATGATCAGAATCAGGAACACAGTGCATAGTAAAGTTTTTGCCATTTTCCTACAAAACATATATTTCATTTCACAATTTTCTAACAACTTTTTTGTTCATTAATAATAGAAACTTACTTCAGAAAGCATGATTAAAACCCATACCTAAACTCTGAAGAACATGTCCTACCAAATTATAACAATTTTGAGGCAGATCTAATTACTAAATACCGCATAGATCATTCTCTCAGGGGTTTTTTTTTAATAGAAAAGACTTATGTAACAATTAGCAATTTGATCTATTGTAAAATATTATTTTTTCTTTTCCATGGAGCATTAAGGTTTTAATTTGCAATAACGGTCCAGCAAATGCCAAGTAACTCAGTTGGAAATAACAGGATGAGTCACTGTGTCCCAAATCTCAAGGTCAATCAGTGACCAAGGTAGAAGCTGCTCCTACCACACTGTCTGAACGCTGGGTACAGCTGCCCACTCTATGATGTTTCTATGCAAAGGGTACAATGAACTCTGGAAGTTGATATATGTGTTTATATATAATACATGTCATGAGTGCAAAGGAATGATATGGCACCCTTATTAAAATATTTAAATCAAACCAGAACCGCAGCCCCACAGTATATTTATCGTCAAGTACATATAGCACTTGCTAGAGCTAGAGAGATCCAAAATGCCTCTCTGTGCACTGAGGTAAAAGGAAAAAAGTGGTAAGCAACCTGTGTTAAAGCAGGTCAGGGCACCACGACAAAGCAACATTAGCAGCTAAGGCAGTTCAAAGTCTGCAGTAACAGTACACATAAGAACGCAGACAAAGTCAAAAAAATTAGTAATCATCATCACAATGAAAGTAATGTCAATGTTAACAATATGTTTTAAATACACAGAATAAATTAAGCCTTAATTCTAACCAAAGAAAGAGAAAGAGCTGACAGGAAGATAAAAATTCTGCTCAGGTAATTAAGAATATGGAACAGTTGTACTGAACACTGTATTACTATTATAACAAAACAAAAAGGTCACCGTAAAGAAGTTTGTAACACTACAATTATAATGTAGGCAAAATATTAAATAAACCTACTTTGTTAGAGAAGAAAGACCTTTAAATTAATCTCAGCTTTAGTCTCTGAATAACAACAGGATGACTCACACTTAAAAACACCAGTCAACCAAAGAGCTATAGATGGCCCAACAATATGAACAGGTTCACATGAAGAATGGTTTGTATTCAAAACTAAATTTTTCAGTTCCTCTAATTTGAGCACCTGGATTCAGTTTTCCATACTGAGTGTCTGAATTAGACTTCCCAGGGAATATTTTAATCTTTACATTTCAGAAACACTTGTTTCTAAAAAATATATTTTATTGTGATTAAAAAATTATTATGGCCACCTCTTTGAGAGTAACCATTCACACTCCTACAAAAATCCCCCCTCAAGCCAACTTAAACTGCATTTATTAACACTGAAATTCTCTCTCCCCATCTTCCATGCTCTAATCACAACTGTTTCATCAAATGTCATCAAAAAATTTAAAAAAATCTTTCATTTTCTGACTACTGCAGCATAAGGTTCATAGCAAGATGTGTACTGCCTGGGTATATCAAGAGAGGGAAAGAAGACTAGTCATAAATAATGAGAAAAAAATTAATTATGTTCTTAACATTTCTTTCCTATGATATGTATGTTGATATTTAAGAGTTGTATACTCTACTGAATGTACAATAATCCTGATTTTTCTATAGGCTCAAATGTGATGCTTGTTCATTATGGTATCTATAACCACCCCACCTCCCAGGGTAATTTTTAATATTTTTATAAGAAAAAAACAACAACTTTGGACTTACTCGAAAGTAGTCACTGCAGGCTGCCAGGACTGCTTTATGTGCATGGAATTTCTGCTCTTCAGCAATAAGGGTGATATCACAAAGTATGCCATCGCGTCTTTGTTGGTTCAGGGCTGCCAGGACAGCATCATTATGGGAGCTAGACTGACAAAGCCTCTGACCTGTCAGCATTTCCTGAACACTGAGAGGAGAAAGGGGAAAGATTTTGTTAAAAAAAAAAAAAAGTGTTGGAAATAAGCAAATTCTGTCAGAAATACAGCAGAATTTTTTGTAATACAAGATTGTTTTATAGTTCTTGGAAAGAAAAAAAAAAAAGTTGTGAACCCTGTCAAGCAAAAATCTTTGTATGGTATACGCATCACAAGAAAAGCTTAGTACAACGAAGTATTGCAAAACCTGATTATATACTTGAATTTAAAAACCTCAACTGTTCTGATTTTCATTTTCTGCACTGGAAGTCAGCTGGACTCAGAATTGATCCCAAATCATTTTAGAATTGAGAAGAATAAAGGACCTGGGTGAATGAAGCAACAGAAAAAGTTGCTCAGAGCGATTCATTACCACAATGGAGCATAGGTGGATAATAGAGCTAGTCCAAATAGTCCTACTAAGTAAGAAGAATGAAGACTCATGGTCTCAGGTGGCTTATTTAAATCCGATACTGCATTACTGAATGTTTTCAGATCATTTCAGGTCATTCACATTTACGAAGCATTGCAGAAGTTTTATGTTTGTTTTGTATTGGGAATGAAGGGTGTTTGCTTGTTTTTCAGTTGCTGAGGCTTTCCACCACCTTTGAGTATCTTGTACAAAAATACAAGATTTCCATGTCACCCAGCCTAAGATTGTCTGATCACAGCTTCCTTTTCTACAGTAGAAGGAAGAGACAAAATAATTGTTGACACAAACAGAAAGAAAACAAACAAATCTGCAAATCCTTTTTGGCACAAATCAATGCAGTTTATTTGAGTTTATTGCAGTTTATCTGGGAAACTATACCAATTTATATTGATTGAGAATCTAGGTCTTTACAGAAGGTGAATTTACAACTTACACAATCAAAAATTCCAAGTATGAACAAAAGTATAAACAAGGCAAAGGACCCAAAAAATGCCAGATATGTTTCTCATTGCTACAGCTCAGGGGCAAAAAGAAAGCAGTATTTTGTAGATTTTAAAATATGAATTGCTAATTAATAAAATATTAATTTCACTTTTCTTTGGTAAACATAATCCTAAATGTGAATGACTTTATACATGCTACCACATACTATACCTCAGGCACCTCTCAGATGGCATCTTTCAGTTTTGCTCTTCGGGATATCAAAGCTTATAATCCTCTAGAGAAAGCAGCATGCATTGCAGCTAGAAAGAGGAAAAAAAAAAAGAGAAGAACATTAAAATTCAAAGCATACACAGCCCCAACCTCAAAGATCAATACTTTCAGGATATGTACTTCAAAAGCAACTGTCTTCAATTCTTCTTTTGCAGAAAGACATACCATATAGATTTAAGTGAATGCAACATGTCATTGGCTACATTGAGTAAAGCATGAAAGTGGCCCATCCTCTAGTTTTTGCAAGAAATTCACACCATACCACCTGAACTTCCTGCATTTACTGCCCTTGAGGCATGTCTCCTTTCTGCAAACTCAGGGACACAAATTATTTCACCAAAGTGGAAGAGTGGCAAGGGAAATATCTTCCCAAAAAATCCCTGAACTTGAAGAGCAGGCCAGAAGCATCTGTTAGTGTTTACTTCCCTCAGTAACACATAGCTGTAAATATCTCACAAGCCTGTCATGCTTTACAGGCAACAGACCTTCTACTGAGATCAATACTGAAAGACAACAAACACCCTTTTGTAGTGTTACTAATTAAACAAAAGTATAAATAATCCAGTTCTTTGCTTATATTAATTTGCTCTTAATTTTGCCTCTTAATCTTACACTGACTGGTAGTTTTACTTTGAAAGCCACTACACTAACACTAGTCTGTAAAGGGTTTATGAAGGCAGAAGTAAGCCCTTAGTCATTCCCCAGCCAACCTGCAAGAAAGGACCATTAAACCTATTCTCCTGAATTACAATTCTTCATTCTACAGCCAAAACTACAGTTCCTACTTGCCTGAGGCACAATCTACCTTTCTGCAAGCGCTGTCACCTGCACCACACCATCAACTCAGTTTCTAGTATATTAGGGCAATTTGCTTTATGCTTCAACAGACAGAAAAATCACGGCATACTAAATTAGTGGTCCAGGTACTGGCAACTAATGAAGCAAACATTTCCTGATCAAATGTACCTGCTACTGTATACACCCATATGTGACCTATTCAATATTTCAGTGGTCAGAACAGGCTTCTAATGTCTAACTGTGCACTCATCAGTACCAAAACAAGTGACTCAATCATTAACTTGACTGCTATACACAGAAGTTTTAACTAGGTCCTCAAATGGCCTAAGTCTTACACTAGAAGTGCTAATACAGAACTAATATCTGTAACTGTTACCTCACTACAATAACCACATAAATGCCAGCATTACTCATAATGGCAAAAAAGAATTTGAGAGCAAAAATTTCTTACTCCACCACAGTTATGACTATGGACATCCAAATCAAAGGTTTTAACTCTGCTGTTTGGAACGATAGTGGCTAGAAGCAACTCACTTCAGATACAGAAATCTTTGCATCATACACCAATGCATTACAAACAGAAAACAGGGATATTATCTTAAAGAGGTGCCTGAGCATTCAGTTAAAACAAATGAGAACTTTGACAATAATCAAGTCTATGCAGATATATTTAGCGGACATTCTGATGAAATATAATACATAGCATGTAAAATATAACGAATATTAAATGTTAAATTTAAAGGAATCCACCCTGAATTCATATCAGAACAGTTACTTTTTTTCAGTCTCAAGAGATCAGAACTTAACATTTTCTGAAGAATGAAAGTAAAAAAAGCCATTCTTATCCCGGGAACTCAAGTTTCAGAATAGGGGGCTTTCATCAAGGTTTGCAAAAGATGTCTAGAATACACTGCTTTGTTTTTTCCACTTTGTTGGACTTGTTTTTGTGTCACTTTGCAATCAGATCCAGTGGCACCTGAGAATATGGGCTTAGGTGGGCCTCTGAGTACACACAAGCTAATAAGGACTTTATTTCTCTCTCTCATGATCCAGAGTCAGCACTACCAGAAATACAGCTCAAGAAACTGTTAAATTTCTTGATCAAAACACTCCAAATTTTGTCAGGCCACCCTCCTTCCTACTCATCATGGCACTGTGGAAACAAGCAATGATAAACTCCCCTGAAAACAGTACAGCTCAATTGACGTTTTTATAAACGTAAGGAGGAAACTTTCTTCCATGTTTTCTCCAATTTGCTCATCTTTAAAGTCAAGAAATGGCCAACGCTTTTGATATTTCTGGCTGCAGCTGGGAAATCCTACACCAGCCGAAGACTACTAGGGAAAAAATTCAAGCTTTCTCCGACCTTTTCTAGAGGACCAAACTCTCTGGCCTGCAGAAAAATGCAGGCAGCAGTGACAGCAAACAGGAGAAGGGCCAAGACCTGGAGGGAAAAGTGCTTCTTCTGAAATAACTACAGCATATGTTTCAAGGAATTAACAAAACAGCTAAAATAGTCCCATACTTAGTTCAAAGTTTTATCCAGACATATCAATCTTTCCTAAATTTTGCCATGCACCCTTCTCCCACGTGTCAGCGCAGCACGCCTCACTTTTTATTTTTAAATCACATCTATATTAGAATAAGTGTATAAATAATTTAATCAGCATTGCACTGATTTTGTTTAGCAATTCAGAATTACATAATGCAATTCAACATTTTTAATAAATGTTAATAATTGGAAATTCTGGTGGGTTTGTTTTGGGTTTTTTTACAAGAATAAAAAGAGGCACTTAAACTTTTTGCATGGATGTGCCATGCCACAACAACTCCAAAATCCTTTGCAGCAAGAGCTTTTTCCTGTTTCAGAGAGCTGGATCCATCTTTTATGTAAACAAACTGTCATTGGTACGTAAGAAAACTCTTTGCATTAGAATGCTTAAAACAGACTGTTGTCTTTCTATTTAACTACTTCAAGTAATTAAATCAGTTTAAAAGGTTAGTTTATAAATTGAAGGATAAGGCTTTTTGGTTTAAATGGAAAAAATTAACTCCTCATAAATCCTTCCTAACTAGTGAAATACTCAATTATACTAGAGATTAACAGGAAAAATATAGGCCACACAGAATACACTCACTAGATCTTAGGTTTGAGATACATGCTAAATTTGCCATAAAGCTTTTATTTTTTTTCATATTATTTGAGACATTCACTTCTTACGAGTTTATGATGAAAATCATTAACCACAGATCCTATTATATTTTACAACTAACTTTTAATCTCTTATTGCTTCATTAGTTTGCTCACATCCTGGAAAAGTACAAAAATTAAAAGTGTGCAAGCAAAAACCAGCAAGTAACGATCCAGTTAGCGCTGAAAGAATCTAACAATAATTTGGTGGGGAATGGGGAGAAAGCAGTAGTTTCCATAAAAACAAAGTATGTGTAGGGATTTCAAGATAAGCAATTCAAGAGAAATCACATTGTCCATGCAACTTATTATGTCCAATTAATATATCAAAGCACTGTTTGTTCCATGGCAACCTCATAAAATGTCAGTCTTTCTAAACATTTTTTACCATAGTCTTATGATGTCACAGAGTAAAAAGTAGGGTTTTTACTCTCTCAGGAGAGAGAGTAAAACTCTCTCAGGAGAGTAGAAAGCAGAGTGTGTGACACTGTGCTGCAACCATCACATATTGGCAGGCTGTACATCTTATCTAAATTAGCAGTGTAGTTCAAGATTTATTTGTTCAAGGATTATTTAAAAAATAGTATTTAAGCAAGCAGTATTTCTTCCCTTAATTTAAGCGATTATAATATTGATTTGGAAAACAGTATTTTTCCAAAACATATTAACAGGCAGAATGCATGAGAACTTTTTCATAAAAAGCTCTTTCATTTAAATTAGTTTCATCTTAAGGAACCAATACCACATTCAAGCTTTACACAGAATGCCTCTGAGGCATTGAGAGTACTTCAGTTACAACTTTTCTCATGATTTGTGGAGTTTTTCTTCGTGTTATTTAGAAATGAATTGCAGGAAAGAAAGTGTTTCTGATTAATTCTTGAAACTACATGCCAACAGAATATGGACTAGATTAAGTAGGGTGGAAAATAAAAATAATAAATAAGCAAACAAACAAATAAATAAACACACAAAAACACTCAACCAACTCACATTTATTCTAGTTTACCACTGAAAATAATTTGACTGCCACAAAATTAAATACTTTTTCCCCCATAATAAGCTTTCTTCTTCCAGATCACATATTTAATTTTACAAAGGGACTTAAGACATAGTCCAGATCATCACAGAACTAATTTTGTGCATAAACAGGCTCTGTAGTTTAGATTTGGTACCTAAGAAACACGTTTTCCTCTCTAATCATGCTCGCTTCCACCTTGCAAACTAGTAAAAATATATAATCATAATGGAAACTACAGTCAATATCTGAAAACATGTAGCTTTTCTTCATAGTTCAAGCTTATATAAAATAAATAACTTTGCAAGTCTCATCAAAAATTTTCACATTGCTTTTTAAGTAAGAACTGAGTTACAATGAACTCTATATGAACTCATGATACATGACATGTTATTTTTGTTAATAAGTCAGAAACTATTTCAAAATCCTCATTTTGAATGTGCTGTTACAAAAATAGTGTTTGACAAGAAAGGAGTTCTCTTTTTGCTGAGGCAATTACATCTTAGGCAGCAGTCAGTAAATTAACCGCCTCCCCACAAGGTGCTCATGCCATTCCCACCCCCCAAACCCCAACCTAAATTTAGAGGAAAGCAAGAGGCCTGTAGCCTGTCTAGAAGTCAGAATGGAGCTGTAGCGATTACTTAATCATTAGTCACTGGCTTTAGCAGTTTACAGAGCAGGATCCTCTTCCATCTGGGCTGGGCTGCCTTTTCTATTCCTCTGCTGCCCTCTTGGCTGCCTCCACCATTCTAGGCAACGCAAGGTGCTGCTGTGGGAGAAGGAAGACTGCCGTTCTCAGAAATTTGTCAGTCATGCCAAATTGTAATCTGAGAAAAATCCAAGTGAAATAGAGGCAGCTACCACTTAGCAGAGTTCTGCTTAATACCATGTTCAAGAGATACTCTTCAGATGCTTTTGTAGACAGAAGAGATACCCGCTGCCAGTGTCAGAACTCCTTTAAAAGACAGGGCAGAAAATGATACAGTAACTGATACCCTTCCCCTTCCCTCTGAAGAAAAGGGTATGTATAACTGTGAAGGTCTGCAACACAAAATTTGAGCCAAGTATCTTTCAAACAGCTCACTGAGATCCACACAGCTATCATACATAAATCTTCACTGCAATCAGATGTGACAACCCTGCTTTTCCAATGATCCACACATGGAGTGAAGTAGGAGAGCTGGCTGAGAGACACTACTTTTTCCCTTTCTCATTAAGATCTTTAAATATTGAAAGATTTTTCTCATTCTGTGCAAAAACATTCAAGAACATCTATGAGAAAATTTCTGCCACTGCCCTGTGTTGTCAAACCATAATTCATCTCAGTGAAATTTTCTCCTCTAATTTAGTGTCTCAATATAGCGACTTTCAAGAGAAAAAAATAATTAAAAAAAACAACCCACACAAACCAACTTAGATTTCATTAAATTTAATGAAAATTACAATAGCAAGGGAGTAAAAAATTGAAAACATGGATTTGTTTGGAAAAATAGGAGTCAGTCAAAACAATGAAAGAAAACATGCAGAAAAAAATCAATAATAAGTAAAAAAAACCCACAGTAAGAAAAATCAAACTATTATACTCTTATTAGTCGCAAACTATTTTCTTGCAAGGCTGGAAAGGTCATTGCTATCTTCAGGCCATCAGCTATGGTCAATTACAATCATGAATTTTATAGTCTACCACTACCAAATTACCATCTGGCCTCACAAATCATTAAGATCTTAAACCACAGAAATATATAATGAAGCCATGGGGGTAAAGGCTGAACAAGCAGAACCACATCTCTATGTCTTTATATCCTCTTTGTGGCTTTATTTCTTCTATGTATCTGAATATATCAATATTCAGAACATTTTTTCCTGAAGAGGGACTCAGATAAAAAATAGCCAAGTTTGTGGTCATCCATGTAACTTAAGATAGATTTTACCTACACTACCACTTGAGCAAGAGGCGGTTGCATTCTACTGACAAATCAACATGCAATCAAATAACTCAATGCAGTAGCATACTACACATAAAAGGAAAAAGTCTGCAGTTTTGTTGGAAACCACATATTTGGAGTCCGATGACTTTCAAGAACACATTTGTTTCCAGGATGTGTATATACTCTTTAACATTTTTCATTTGAAAAAAAGATCAGTTTTATACAACTATAATAACATACCAGTGTGCACTATCAGCTTAGCTTTCAGAGCCATTCTCTGCTGCTGTCATTTAAACTCTGAAACTTATTACTCACCTGGCAAAAGGAGAGGGCCAGTCCTTACACCTGACCCACATGTAATGGCTGGGAGAAAAATACTACAACCTCATCCCGATCTAGTTGAAGATGTCTCTGCTCATTGCAGGAGATTGGACTAGATGACCTTTAAACATCTCTTCCGACCTAAACTATTCTATGAACTTATTTTCTCATCTTTCTGAAACATGGGCAACAAATACAGAAGAACTCTCAAAGTGAAGTATCTAAACCATACATTGAGTCCACAGTCATTAAAGGGACAGGGTGAAAGCTCTCTGGCATTTTAGTTTTAAGGCATACTGCTGCTGGCATGAATCTAAATCAAAGTTACTTTGCCAAACAAAGTATGCTTTCAAGATTTTTCCCATAAACCTTGGGGTAAAAAAAAAAAAAAAAAAAAAAAGGAGACTAGGACAAAAAAATTACAGGATGACTTAAGTAGTTTGGAAGTGAACTTTCTTTTGGAATTTCATTTACATTTTCTTTGGATAAACAACAACAACAAAAAACCCTGTTCTTTAAACCTAAGCATTTTGCTTTTGGGAAATTCTCCATGTTTGTTGCAAAACAAAGCATGCCTTCTCTAAATGAGGTCAGAATATTTTAACTAGAGATATAATTATTTCTCCTGATAATTCTAGAAACGAACACTGCAATCAGGGCACAGAAGTATGAGGTGTGCTCTCAAATGCTGTTAACTTAATGCCTCACTGAGATAAGTCTTGGATTTTTTTCACTGTCACAACCATCAAGGTGCTTTTACTGAACACAACCATCATTCTTTTCTAGAGAAGCAAGAGTCAAAATTACATGAGTATGCTTTTGAAACCACTTCAAATCTGCATATGGAGTATTTACACCAGACAACAGTACACAGCGCTGCAGATAGAGTTTATACATCTCTATTGGCCCTACAATAGTCCTTTAACTTTCTCCACAAAATAGCATTGTTGAAACAACAACAACAAAACAAAACAAAAACAAAAAACCCACAACCAAAAACCAATAAAAAAAAATGCTGTGAGTACCAGTAGCTAAGAATGAACTTCAGGAGCCACAGGGTGGCAGAACTATACTTCCAGATAATCCATACCTCCAGGGCAGTGACCAGGCTATTTCACGGAGTCATCTTCTCCCTCACAGCCTAATTACAACAGCATAAAATGCTTGCTGTGTGTTCAGTGGGTGCTTTCAACATGAGGAATCAAGGAGGAAAAAAAAAAACAAACCAAAACCAAAACCCAAGAGAGAAAGAAAAAAAAGCCTGTACAATCAATTGGCAGTTCTCCAACATCACTGCATTGCAACGGGTTATTGAACTCCATGTTTCTAACTTGACAGTTTATTCAAGTCATACAGTAACTGATCACTCAAATCACTATCAATTTTACCTCCTATCATTAAATTAATATGAAATTTTTCGTATGCATAAACAGACACTACTTCATTGGAAGTGTAATTTCACCCACATCCATCATTAGAAGGCAGGGAAAGTTTCACCAATATTAGTGAATTTAACAGTGCTAGAGCTGGTTCCATTGCCCATAATTCCAAACAGCCCACATTTGGTCTCTTGTGGCCTCCCAAATAACAAGGTGACATCCAAATGACCAACTACTGAGTCGTGCCTGAAAATGTTTTGGGAGCACTAGATGGCTAAGACATTGACAGAAGTTGTTCTTGTTCTAATGGTCTATTGATAAGGATGTTGGAGTTTCAAGCTCTGGCCTGTAATTGGCCATGCAGTGCTACTAACAAGGCTTTTGAATCCTTACACCAAACACAAGTGGTGTGCAAGAACATTCAAAGTTAGAACAACATAGGAAGGATCTTAGGCATTTTTATAAACATGTGTTTCTCTAGTTACTATGTTTTGTCTTTCTTTATGAAATAGTGGAATACATGGAAATAGTGGAGGGAAATGGATAGAAGTGTTGTGGGCCAGTTATTAATGAATATCAAAAAAACCCAACAAACATTTCAAATATGTAGCTGGAGATTCTTTGTTAATGTATGCACTAATTTAAAACATGCTTTGTACAAAGTCTAAATTTTCAGTCAAGTCAAAGTCAGAGCAGGGAATTCAGAATCTTCCTTTATTACAGAGCTTCTGAGTTCTTGATTTTTTTTTTGACAGAGAAAGTAATCTGCCATTTAAATCAAACACTAACATACAAAATTCTGCTATGGAAGAACAGGAATTGTCTTCTAGCCTATTGCAACATAACTGGCTTACCAACTATTCCTCCATTTTTCAATTTATGAAAGCAAAAATATTTGCAAAGATCCTTCTGCAAAGAGAAGAGGGTATCAAGAGCTCTGGCAGCTCTAAGCAAAACAGGCAGTCATTTATCTTGATGGTGAAACAGATCTGAACAAAGCCAAAAGGAAGATGAAGAGTGGGAAAGAAGATGGAAGAGGAAACAAAAGAGGTTAAGGATGATGGTGATGAAGAGTAGGCGAGACAGCTGCAGTTGCTTCTTGGTTTTCCTCTTTTGCGGAGGCAGAGGGGAAACACTAAAATTGTGCGTACTGCTAAAATGAGTATCTGGGCAAAATAGAGGAAAATGATGGATTTTTCTACAGCACAATCACAGGAAGCCAGAAGCCAGAGGTCAACTGGGAATAATTCTAATTGCTGGGCAAGAAGGCTCAGTTCAGAATTAAAGACTGAGGAAGCACAGAGAATAAACACAAAAGCCAAGGGCAGGGAAGATCGTGCACTAAAACCTGCACACGACAAAAACATCAGATTTGAAAGAAAGCAAACAAAAGAATCAATGTCAGCTGAAGCCCATTCCATCTAGATTTTAGAAGAGAAATCAAGGTCATCAAGTTTCAGATTTTTTTTTTTTGTGGAGGAGTATCTGCAGAACACTTGCCTTCACTTTCTGCTGACTCTGCTGGATGATAATTAATAATACCCCACAGTTTACTCAGGCAGCAGAGCTCAGTGCTAATGGTTCCAATTATGCTGCTGTTCCATGCAATCAGTACAGTTCTTCAAGATTTTTCTTTTGTTTACCTTTTAAGAAGTGTTAGAAAGTTGCATGCCCATGAATCTAAGAATGCTAGAAAAGGCAAAAGGCTAAGTGCTCCAATGCCCAAATTGAAGTTGTCTATGATTGTCTTACTACAAGAAAAGGCAGAGGTCATTCTAATTTCAACACTTCCTAACGCATGAATGTTTGATTAAAGGAAAAAAAAAAAAAAAAGCAAAATTAAATTCTTCTCATATGATTTATGGTTGTGTTAAAAATAAAGTCAATGAGGGGTAACAATATAACAAAAACATACACACTCCCCTAGGGCCCTTTTTCCATTTTTCCACACTTAGGTTATACCAAAACTTCTATAAGCCTGGTTAATGCTATTCCAGCATAAACTCTTTTACAGTGATGCTTGTATTACTGTTAAGCTGCAAGCTTCTTCCAGTATAAAAGGAATTTTCACATGCAGCTTTTCATACTGTCCACTACTAGTAGACATACAAATTTAAGCCAGAGTGACAGAGCTGAAGCTAGCTAGAGGTCTGAAGTAGATCCATCTAATCTAGACCTTTTCCTTACCACAAACTCAGAGCGATTAAAACAGTTCTATATCAAAAAGTCAGATTTAATTAAAACAGTAAAGAATTTTAGTTTGAAACAGAAAATCCAAACCAATTAAATGACCAGAATAAATACAATATAGAAAAAACGTATTTCTGGCCATTGTTTGTGGATGAGAAGTAGGAGAGAATGGAGAGGGCTGTGCCAAGGGATGATCACTTGTTGCCACCTTCCACCTGCCCCACACACTAATTGCATACCAGCTCTGCTGTGAAGGTAAGTTACTTAATTGCCCTCCAACAATACCTGGCAGAAAGAGTTTTCCTCTAAAAGGTCCTCTCCTCCACCTTGTAGCAGGCTACCCCATTATTACTACTAGTACATTTTAAAAATATATTTCATAAGGACAATCTGACAGGATGTACAGAACAGAGCAACATCTGACTTGGTTTCTTTCTAGGAGAAAGAGACAGCAGTGAGCTTTTGTAGAGGACTCTTGCAGTAAGAGTTATAAATACATAAACATCCTGACACTGTCACAGTTAAATACGCAGCAGTAACTCTAAAAATGATCCTCTCTGTTATAATTTTGTGCTTGTCTTTAAGTAGAAACCAGTAAGGTTTAATCAGAGGGAAGACAGACTGAAGAAGTATACATAAGCCATCTCCAGTACTGCTTGCTGCATAGTGGTTACTGTGTCACAAAATTGTGATCTGGGGCATGCAAAATCTGAACTTTACAACTTGCACTACTACATCTCCAGCAGTAACTTCTTTCGATGCCCATTCTTTAGGGCTCTCAGCATACCTGAACTGTATACTTCTTACTCCAAGCTTTCAATGAACTATCCCAAAGTTTCACTCAAAAGCACTATAAGCACCATGGTTACAGATTAACAAAGCATTAAGTCTATGTCATTGTGGAAGGACATTGGTTTCCCTAGCTACTGTCCCTCACTGGCTATCCCCATGATGAATGGCATCTTCCAGGCCTTCACCCTGCTTTACACTGCCTTCTTCTTAGGAAAAAAATATAGTTTCCATCATGTACGCTATTTTTTTTTTTACAGCAGACCACTTTATTTCTTACATTCTTCCTGTAACATGTTTACACAGTCACTGCTACCTCTATAACCTTAACTAGCTAAGCTGAAAAAGAACACAGGTAAGACTGATCTGGCATGGGAAAAGTAACACGAAAGTCGGAGTGATTTTTTGCACCCCATAGCCAGAAATCTCCAGGAGCTTCAGTGTACACACAGGGCTGTATGAAGTTGTAACTGGACTAAAGAAACAAAACCCATTTAACAAAGGTAGAAAACTCTTACCATACCAACCCAAATTATACTCTTAACTTAGGAAGGCTAACAAGAGACAGATTTAGTAAGTGAACTGTGACCTTCTCTCTATTCCCTGTGAGTACAACCTGCTATAGTGTGAGCTTCTGAAGCATTAAGATTGTTGGGAATGGTACCGTTCCCACCCCCTGCCAGACAAACCTGTGGTTAACATATCTGCTGGGAACATAAAGGAAAACATTAGGACACCTGACCTGTTAAGTAGGACAGTAGATGAATGCCCTGTCCAAGGTGATAGTAAGAGTTAAAGGCTTCTTTTCCTCCAGGGATTCATCCAGAGCTTTTACGTAGGCTTTGCACAAGACACGTAGACTTCATACCAACGTATTTTATTGAAAAAAAAGAATTCTTGTCTTTTCTCATCCTCAGATCGACATACATCCCATTTAAAACACAGACTTGATTCTGTGTTCCAGACCAGCTACCTAGAAAAAGTTTTGATACTGCCCACTGTTGTTAATACCCTGCCTCAATCCAGCAAACAAAAAATTCCTCTCAGAGCAGAAAGGACATACCAGGTAGGGAGGGCAGATGATGGGAAATGTAATCTAGAAAGACTCATTTGGAGGATTCATGAGATGCATTTTATAGTATGAGTCAATGACAATATATGACAATATGACAATATCCTTTAAGAAACTCACTTTAAGATAATACCTTGTACTAAAGTAAAAGATCACCTTAATTAAGCTCTACGAATGAGGTTACTAGAGAGACATTTGAGTTCCTGTTTGCAAACATCAGATTTCAATGTGCTCTACTCTTTTTCAGAGACAATCCAATAATTAATACTTAAAATCCTTTGGGTACATACAGGTTTCAAGACAGACCAAATGGTTCGATGGATTTTTTGTAAAACTTGTATAAATTCAGATCTGCCTCTAGTCCTATAGTTATTTTACTCTTAGGAGGCAAGAGGAATAGTTTGGAATGCCCATCACAGCACGGACAACTGAACTGAGATCCATTAGAAGTCAAGTGCTGCATCAACAGCTCTTAATTATTTAAAACAAAACAAACAAAACCACACCACAGTAGAAACTAAATTTGAAAACAAAGATGTAAATGCTTCTTTTGTGAAACACCTTGCCGGTTATGTTCATAAGGGCACTGTGACTGTACGCACTTATAAAAGCTTGAAAGGCTACAGTTAAGTGCTTACTTCCAGAAGAGTGAGGAAAATTTAAACACATATATCTTTGATTTTTTCTATCAGCTAAATTGACATCCTGTTCTCCCCTTCATATACATGGAGACAACTTGCAGCTTGTTGAAGATCTTTGTTCTTAAGCATCTATCATTACCCAGACATAAAACTAGGAAGCTCAGGAAGTCTCTAGGGTTTGTGAATACCACTGCTAGAACCAAACAAGATGATTTGTGGAGAAAATCCTAAATGCCTAAATGAAGTTTGTGAATTGCATGCCAATCACTAGCCCACTAGATCTGAAAAAGCCAATGCCAAGTGTAATTCCTTATACATAACTGGAGTTCAGAGTTCAGCTTCTGAAAAGACAACCACCATATATGTGACAATATATTAAATAAAAATAAAAGGATTTGTGAGCACTTGTTTCTAAAATAACATGTATTTTTAAAAATTATAAAGGCAACAATCACCTTGTTAAACATCACTAAATGCTACAAATAGCTACTCATAATTCAAGTTAAAAAATTCCTTCTTCTATAACCTAATGGGAACAAATTAACACACATGAAATTCTACCTGAATACGAGAAAATACTTTTTACTGTGAGGATAGTTAAACACTAGAACAAATCGTGGAGTCTCCATTCTTTGAGATATTCAAAACACCTCTGGACACAGTCCTGGACAATCTACTCTGGCTGACCCTGCCTGAGCACAGGGGTTGACTAAATGATCTCAGGTCCCTTCCATCCTAGATGATTCCGTGTTTTGTGTGATTCCCTATGGTACAGCTGAGAAGATTATGAATATAATGAATGCATGCAAGAGCATATTAGCCCCATATGTCCTCTTTATTCCACATTCCAATCTTCTTGAAGGGATTTTATCTTTTAAAAGGAAACAGAAGGGGCAAAAAGGGGAAATTTTATCAAAACCATAGCAGTTGCACATGCCTCCACTTTTCTCCATACGTCCCAGTGCAGAAAATTTACGAGTTGCAGTCTTTCCAAATTTATTGGAACAGCCTAAGAATCCTTTAAACTCCTGGCTAAAATTAATGCCAATCCAAAGCAAACATACTCTAACACTAAAAAACTTATTTTGTCATAAACAAGTACTTTTTTTTTTTTTTTTAAGTGTAGGAAAAGTTTGATAATTTCAGTTGCTAAACAAAAATAATACAATACATGCATGCACTGATTTTTTTTTTTTTGCAATTAAGCTCAATTAAGACTTAAATTCAGTTGATAATTTACAGAACTTTACTGTCATTTCAGACCATCTACATTAACTAAGACAGACACCTGAGGAGATGAGAGATAGGACACACAGGACATCCAGTCTCTTTTGGATCAGTACATCAAATGGCACTAAACATCCATGTTTCAGTGAGTAAGTGAGCTCTGACAAAAACCAAAATAGTTTACATAACTTGAGTTTCAGTGAGAGTATTTTCAAGAATATTTTCCAATAGCTAGCTGTTCATCACTCAGAAGAATTCCAAACCAATAAAAGCACCATAAACACCTAACAATCACAAAAACTTTTGCTTTTAAATGCAACTCTTCAAGGAATCAAAAGTAAAAGGAACAAATTAGAATATTTTAGAATTAAGCCACACTAAAAAGTCTTCTCAAAAGAGAATTCTGCTCACTATGATGTCTGGGCAAGCTCAAGCAAATAGACTGTATTCTGAATTAAAAAAAAAAAAAAAAAAAAGAATCTGAGTGTTCGTTAACTTCCACAAAATATATCCTACCCTATTATTTATTTCAGGTCAAACCTTGCCATTTTCTAATTAATCAATAATTTGGCCAATGCCTTCAATGAGAATTACACTAAATTCATAGTTTAACAGTCTACATTCCTGTGAATCTTTTTATTGCTTTTTATTATTTCATAGCTTGCTAGTAGAAATGCTCCAGCATATTTGAAAAAAATTGGTGAAATATTAATGCTAGATCACTCCTACAGATGTAAAGCCAAATTAGCCAGTGGTTGCATCTTCCTATGGCTATGCTTCAAGACAGGATTCCTAGAGGCCATGGTAGACACCTTTATAAAAACCACATTGCCAGGTAGAGAAGGAATTAAAAAACAAAAACAAAGGAAAACACGAATTACAGGACAATAGTGACCTATTACTATTATCATATCCCAGAAAACAGTGAAGATTTTCCTGGATAAAAATGTTACCGAAGTCTTTGGAAGTCAAAGCTCTGTTTGAATTTGAAAGACCCACAATCTTTTTTAACAGTTCAGAGGATAGAGTTAACAGACTTGAATTATATATATATATTTTTTTATTTTTTTTTCAGTTAGATGTTGGTTGGTTTGTTTTGTTTTTTTTTTTTTTTTTTTGGTAGTGGAAAAGAATTTATATCAAACAACTCATTTGACTATATTTTATGCTGTTAACTGCCTTTACTGTGCACTTTATCTACAAGATCTCACATCAGCATTTTTAACTATTCAAAACACATTAAATATTGCTGGTATCAGCATGATCAAAGATTACCCTCTTAATGATCACTCTTGTTTGAGTGTAAAGCATTTGATTCCAGCTGCTATGAAGTTTTAAAGGAAAAGCAATGTTTGCTGACATAAAAGGGACAATCCACTTCATAAAGGAATGATGACCAAATTAAACCGCATATGCCAAACAAAACAATACTATTTTATGCTAGATATTTCATGTGCTTTATTAAGTTAACTTGCTTGAGAGTCTAAATTACTGTATTTTACTGTATTGTTCTGACCTCTACATTGTATCACAATACTTTAAGATTTTCCAAATGCTTTTTCATTAGATTCTCAGTCTCTAAGCCACATGGAAGCTACCTATATTGCCTCTACATTTAGGATGCAGCCAATAATAAAACTTAAATATATCAGGGCTATTACATCTCTAGAAGAAACAATGGGACAGCATCACCATTACAAGCAACTGACCTTCTAAAGCAAAGTTTGACACAGACTGATTTAGGAAGGAAGATGCTGACTCAGTCTCTACCAATACAGGAAAAGTTTTCTTGCAATCAAAGGTAACCAGTGATCAGAAAATAAACACATTTTAAGATAAAGCAAAGCCAAAATAAAGCAGTCATGGTGGTTTTCTTCCCTGTTACCAAATATATCTCCTGGAATCAAACTGCACCTGAAGCTTTCATTTCAAACAAACAAACAAACAAAGTTTTGTAAGTCTGAAGATTACCAAAAGAAGATTGAAAACACAATCTAACACCAGATTTATGACTTCTAATGGAAAGCGTCTGAATTTATTTAATTACTGATGTCTGGGAACTGACTTGCAGTGTTTGAATGCTTGAGGCTGACAATGCTAAATTAAAAGCCATTGAATGATACAACAAATGGAAGCTATTCATCACTGTCTTGAACTGGGAACAGAGGCAACCGGGCCCAAAAAGTGCTGACTGGCATAAAGATGGCCTAAAGCGCCCACCCATTGCCTGCAATGACTAAGCCTAAGCATACTGCAGATAAATCCAAGGACTAAGGGGATAATTAAATGGTGTTTTGATTTCTCTCTTTACCAAATGGCTCACACAAAAACCTGGATTTGAATCAGCAGATTTGCAAGGGACAGACTGCTCCTCACCTTGCCAATGAACTGTGAAGTTGTATTGTACATGATCCAGCACTCCAAGCACAAACTCATTGCTTCTTTTCCATCTCTGGACAGTAACATACTGAGTGCAGCCAAGAAGTGCAGGACTGCATTCAGATGATCCAAGTCACTATAACCAAAGGTTGGCTTCTAGATTTGGCTAGGTTAATTCATTTACCTGGCAACACTACAGTGACTCCAACCTAATCAGGAGACACTTGTTCTCTAATAAATAATGCAAAAATAGCTTTGAAAGATCTCTCTCTCCCTTGCAGTGCTTACACTCTTAGATCTGACAGTGTTGCCAGTCAGCAAGCAGACTGAAGTTGTTGCATGACCACTAGGATTATTTCTGCAGCACTCTCGCATGCAACTCTCAGTTACGTTTGAAAAACATGCAAGTTTTTGCCTCTCTATTTGTACTGACTCTGAGATAACCAAAGGCTCTTCCCACCAACTACCAGGCAAGAAAAAGCACAAAATACAAACTAGAATTGAGCTATTTGATCTTTAGTGTTCATGAAATTCCTTCAGTAAGCGCTACACATGGCTGACACACCAGCGGGCTGTGCTGCCAATTCAGTGAGACCTGGACAGGCTGGAGGACTGGGCGGGGAAAAATTTAATGACATATATGAAGGGCAAGTGGAGAGTCTTGCATCTGGGCAAGAACAACCCCATGTACCAGTATAGGTTGGGGTCTGACCTGTTGGAGAGCCGCATAAGGGAAAGGGACCTGGGGGTCCTGGTGGACAGCAGGATGACCATGAGTCAGCAATGTGCCCTTGTGGCCAAGAAGGCCAATGGCATCCTGGGGTGTATTAGAAGGGCGGTGGTTAGTAGGTCAAGAGAGGTTCTCCTACCCCTCTACTCTGCCCTGCTGAGGCCGCATCTGGAATATTGTGTCC